>BCLG01000485.1:114379-149815 GCA_001602295.1 Zoysia matrella
AATTTTCTTTAATGTTATAGTTGTTGAACACGTAGTTGGCGCGAGCGAAGTTGTGGTGGTGGTGCTAGTCATCATGGTGCGAGCAAGGTGGTGATGGTAGTCGGTATGTTAGGAGTGAGGTGGTGGTGGTGACAGTTGCTATGTCGCGAGCGAGGTGGCGGTGGTGGTGGTGGTGGTGGTGGTTGCCATGACGTGGTGATGGTGATGGTGGGTAGACGCTATGGTCGCTATGGCGCGAGCGAGGTGGTGGTGGAAAGGGTGGAGCAATTTGTGAAAGACAGTGTATTATATGCTCAACATTGAAGCTATTATTTTCTCTTTTTTTTGCAGGAGAGACTTAATTGCATCGTCCTAGGCTTGTCACTTTGCAGGACATAAGGTAAGACATAAAAGACATTTTTATCATATCATGTTCATAGATCACGTAACCTTGTTAGACGTCTCCCGTTCGAAACAGATACGGTTGAAAATATGCAGATCGAGGATGTGTAGATGGGGTTAGTTTCCATGGTCTACTCCTATTCGAGACAGAGTTTCAGCATCACCTTCCTGTTGTGACCGGATACACAATCTCACTTCCAAGACATGTATTCTGGTCACAGTAGGGAGGTGCTGCCGAAATTCTGTCTTGAATAGAAGTAGAGCATGGAAACTAACCTCATCTACGCATCCTTGGGTAGGATTAGGACTTATCTTCACCTATTAGATAGTACAAACATCGTGTAGATGCAATTGATTTTTATATCACTCGTTGATATGTTAGAGGATAGATGACCGTGCGTGGATGTACACGGGACGCTCAAGTCAGGGTTCGTTGACCGATGAATAGATTGAAAAGACCGATGCTTTTCTAGAACTAGCATTTTTCAAGGTTAAAAGAGCGCCTGCCACTTGATGTCCTTGCAACAGATGTGCTAACATGCGTCGACAAACAAAGGTGGTAATGGGTAAACATCTTTGCAAGAATGGATTTACGGTAGATTACACCTGGTGGATCTACCATGGTGAATCCGATCGTATGAGAGATGAGGTCGTGAGACAACGTGTCGAGGATTATGATGCTGATGGCGGGGTAGGAGACATGTTAAATGACTATCATGAAGCACATTTCGCTGAAGGAGGTAGGGGGAGGAGCCAGAGGCAACAGCAAAGGCGTATTACGGACATGTTGACTGCGGCACAGAAACCCCTTCACGGTCGGACAAAGGTTTCTCAACTGGATGCCATTGAACGCCCAATGGCCGTAAAGTCTCAGTTTAGCCTGAGTCGAGACGCGTTCGATGTTATGTTGACAGTTTTTGGTAGCATGCTTCCTGAAGATCACATTCTGCCAAATAACATGTATGAGGCACGAAAAATCCTTCGTGCACTGAAGATGCCATATGAGCAGATACATGTTTGTCCGAAGGGGTGCATCTTATTTAGAAAAGAACACGCGGAAGCAAAGTACTGTGCAAAGTGTGGATCCTCTAGGTTCCTGGAGGTACACTCTGGTGATGGTCATAAGAGGTAGCTCGCGGTACCTGTGAAAATCTTGCGGTACCTTCCGTTCATATCGAGGATCCAACGGCTATACATGACCGAGGAATCTGCGAAACAGATGATGTGGCATAAAAATGGATGTCGATACAATTCTGAGAAGCTAGTACATCCTTCTGATGGTGAAACATGGACTTATTTTGATGTGATTCATCGCGACAAAGCTTTAGAGGCTCGAAATGTACGTATTGTGCTGGCAACAGATGAGTTCAATCCTTATGAAATGATGGCTGCCTCATATACTTGTTGGCCCGTGTTCGTCACCCCTATCAATTTACCCTCGGGCGTCCTCTTCCAACGACAGAACATATTCTTGTCGTTGATAATTCCTGAACACTCGAGAGATAAAATGAGTGTGTTCATGGAGCCTGTGATTGATGATTTGCTCCATGCTTGAGAGGAAGGGGTGTGGACGTATGACCAAGCTACAAAGAGGAACTTTAAAATGCATGTTTGGTACCACTACTCTCTGCATGACTTCCTGGCGTATGGGATATTCTGCGGTTAGTGTGTTCACGGGAAGTTTCCATGCCCAGTATACAAGGCAGCTCTGCAATTCATTTAGTTGAAGAAGGGTAGCAAGTATTCTTCGTTCGACGAACATCGACAGTTCTTCTCTCTTGACCATCCATTCAGATGAGACATCAAGAACTTTACAAAAGGTGTCGTAGTTACAGAGCCTGCACCGTAGATGATGACAGGTGCCGCACTTCGTGCTCAAATAGATGCTCTCGAGGTCAGTGCACAAGAAGGTGGTTTTTGTGGGATATAGTGAGCAACATGCCTAGACTTAGAAGTCGGGCTTATGGAGGCTCCCATACTTTGATGACCTTCTACTTTCACATAATATTGATGTAATGCATACTGAAAAGAATGTTGATGAGGCTCTTTGGGCAACAATCATGGACATTCCTGATAAGATAAAAGACAACGTTAAGGCTAGATTGGATCTGGCAATGTTATGCGATAGACCAAAGCAAGAAATGGCGCCTCCTAGAGGCGGCAAGTCATGGAGCAAGCCTAAGGCCGAATTCGTTCTGAAGGGGCCACAAAGGAGGGAAGTACTAGAATGGTTCCAAACTTTAATGTTCCCTGATGGGTTTGCATCGAATATGATGAGGGGAGTGAACTTATCTACTATGCGAATCAATGGGCTAAAGAGTCATGACTGCCACATATGGCTTGAGCGGCTTCTTCCGGTGATGGTTTGAGTCTATGTCTCTGAGCACGTCTAGCTAGTGCTGGCAGAGTTGAGCAATTTCTTTTGTCAGCTTTGTGCTAAGGAGTTATCTTGGATCGTGATTGCAGACATGGAGAGAATGGCACCTGTGTTGCTTTGTAAGTTGGAGAAGATCTTTTCACCTAGCTTTTTCAATCCAATGCAGCATTTGATTTTGCACCTCCCGTATGAGGCACGAATGGGGGGGCCTGTGCAGGGCCGTTGGTGCTATTCAATTGAGAGATGTCAAAAGATTCTTCGAACTAAATGTAAAAATAAATGTAAAATTGAAGCTTCCATCGCAGAGACATACATTCTGGAGGTGTCCAACTTCACAACAAAATACTATTGTGGCAACCTTCTTAACGTGCATAACCCAACCGCTCGTTACAATGCGAGCGAAGACGAATCGAACCTCAGCATTTTTCGAGGGCAACTCGAAAGTGCAAGTGATGCGACCCATAAGACCTTGAAACATGAAGAGTGGCGCAATATTATGGTATATGTGTTGACCAACCTTCTCGAAGTGGAGGCGTACATGCAAGAATTTCATCATCAATTCTGGTGTGAATCAAGGGAACATACCCCGCATGAAGCTAAGACACTTCTTAGACAGGGTGTGGGAAATGGAATGCTCGATTTCATGTCTTGGTTCAAACATAAGGTACTGTCCAATTTACCTCGTACTTAGTTTGACATTACAAGTTGCTCGTATGTGTAAATAATACAAAGAACTATCTTGATTTATCTCGCAGGGTCAAACCGATGCGTCTATGAGTGCCGAGTTGAGACAGGTCGCCGAGGTCTGTGCCTGTAGGGTCAAGTCATTTACTGGTTATGAGGTGAATGGATATCGCTTTCATACAACAAAACATGAGCATAGTCAGCCCAAGCGAAAAACGACAAATACTGGAGTTTTTACGCAAGGCCTTGATGGGGTCTAGTATTATGAAAGAATTGAAGAAATATATGAACTCACATTTTATGGTTGCAAACCTCTTAATCACGTCATATTCAAATGCCATTGGTTTGATCCTGCAGTAGTGAGACGGAACCCTAATTTTGGGTTAGTCAAAATTCGACAATCATCCGTCTTACTAAGAGACGATGTCTATATTGTGGCTCAACAGGCCACACAAGTTTATTATCTCTCTTACCAGTGCCAAACCGACGACCGTCTTAAGGGTTGGGATGTTGTGTACAAAGTATCTTCACACGGTAAATTACCGGTCCCAAACAATGAAAATTACAACACATATAACGGAGAGTTCTTTCAAGAAAATGGGTTAGAAGGTACTTTTGAGATAGACCTAACTGAAGCGATCGGAATGGAAGTAGACAATGAAAGGGCTATCGACAGGACGCTGGAGACGAGGTTCATAATGTGAAGGACTTAAAATTACTTAAGCGACATTTAGGCAATGACAGTGATGACACCATTCCTCCTTCGAAGCTTGGGCACGATTATATTGACATTGGTGATAGTGATGATGAGACTTATGATCCAGCTAATCTCAATCATGATGATTATTTTTAATACATGTATGATCCGTACTAATAATTAATTTTTGTTTTTTAGTACTAGTTCATTTTTTAATTTTCTTTTTTGCATATCATTCTAAATACATTTTGTTTATCTGTGTTGATTGGTTTACTCTTTTTTATTGTAGGTGATTGAGCAAAGATGGTTGGCGGTTTCAGAAAGGTAAAATCGCTGTACTAAAGAGGTTCTGATGTAGCTGAGGGGTTCAGCAAGGGTCAAGGAAAGGGTGAAGGCAGAGGTCGAGGGAGAGGCAAGGCACTTGTAGCTCCACTATCGCCTGTACTTCTGTCATCGCCCGAGGAGGACGAGCAGGAAGAGGAGCATGAGCAAGATGAGGAGCAGGAGGAGTAGGAGCAGGATGAGGAGCAGGAGGAGCAGGAGGAGGCGACATTGGGTTCAGCTTCCTCTGAAACGTCGAGTGTCTGGTTGCGAGGTCTCTCTACCCTCTCGACCCGACCGATACCGCGTGAGAGACGTCCGCTGATTTGGCCCACTGGTGCTAGGTAAGTTACTTAATAAGTTGTCATTTATTTTTCATTTGATATGTTGAAAATCACAATAAAAACTAATGATTTATCTCAATCACTTGGGCAGAGGTTGGATGCTTGTGGCTGCAGGTGATCATAAACGCCATGTCAATGGCATCTTTGGTCTTTTGTGCAGGCTACACTTTTCGGGCCTAGTTGCGTATGGCGGAGGGTATGAGCCGGCGTACACATGGGACCACTACATCGCCTTTCCCGAAGTACTAGATCGGGATGGCAGGGTCTTTCGCAATAAGGTGGAGCGGGTGATGGCTGAGCTGTGGGTAAGTATTCCTCGCACTACATTTAGTTTTTATTTGACATTGCTAAATAATGACTGGATAATCGCGTCTATATGCAAAATTTCTTCAGATGCCAGGACGGATACGAGGCTAAGGCGGCTGCTGTGGCTCATAAGACCTGTGTCAAGCTTGTCAAGGACATGCATTACGAGGCTCGCATTCAGGCCATTATAACATACCATGATACATACCTTGACATGAAGATCACCAAAACTCAAGCAAGAACCATGACGATGACCTGGGAAGAATACCTGCAGGTAAATATAAAACATTAATACTGCTTTTTTCTGAGATTTAGTACGCTTAATTTGATCTTCTTATATGTCATATACTTAATGATATGTAGGTGCCTCCGTGGTGGTGCGCCCAGCGTATCCAGTGTTGGGAAGAGATGGTGAATAAGTGGTGCGCCGCCGAGTGGAAGGAGACGCACAACGCTTGCCGGGAGCGTCGTTTGATGATGCCAGGTGCACCACACCATCAAAGCAACCTAAGCCTCGACGAATATGTGGCTAGATGGGTACGCGAATTTATTTATTTATTATAACGCTCAATTCTGCATAATTTCTACTCATCTTGCTATTTTTTTGCAGTCCTCGTCACATGATGGCCAGCCTTGCTCCCAGTTCAAGCCATGGGCTTTGGCCCACAAGGGCAAGGCGACGTCCGACATCGAGTACCACCCGAAGGACCCGCCCTCGGCGTACAGCAATGCGACCGTCCACAGCCGCCTCAGTGAGTACACTGAGATGGCAAGAGGTCCATGGACAAGAGTACGATCCGAGCACCTGAGACCTTGATGGAGAAGTCGTCATAAGGGTAAGAGGAGGCAAGAAGCACGGGCGGTACTAGATTGGGGACAGCACACTCGACACGGCCACCACTCCCACTCTCTCTCAGATTCGAGCTAGGAGCTCGAGTTCAAGTCTGGCCATACGCCCACGACTAGCCACTGCACAGTTCCGGATGGAGGCACTCCAGGTTGCTTATGTTTTATTCATCGTTCTTTGATTTTTACATACCTTTGCTTTGTATTGTAATATTGAGTTGAAATATTGTAGGCCGAGCTAGCAGAAGAGAGGAGGCTAAGGGAGGATATTACGGTGAGGATGGAGGCCGATCGGCAAAGGCAAGAGGCCGAGCGGCAGAGGATGGAGCATATGTTTCAGTGGATGCAAAGTCTTAGCGAAAGGATGGGTCAACCTCTGCCACTGAGCTAATTCCTCCTCCACCTCCTCCTCCAACTACTCCTGTGAGTATGAATGTTTTAAGTTGTTTGTTTCTATTTTAAATCTTGTCTAACATATGCAATCTTTTCTCCTTTGTATAGAATCAATCGGCGGCATCGAATCATGCGCCATCGAATCAATCGCCTCATACGCCGCAGTGGCCTCGTAGTTGATCTGTGTGTGAAACTATTGGACTATATATATGTGAAGCAAACTAATATGATAGATGTTTATTGTATTTTGTGTGAGACTTGTTTATATAAACTGCTTGTGATGTGATTTAAGTGTTTTTTGGCTATATAAATTGCCTGTGATGTGATCTATATATTTGTAGTTTATATAAACTGTCTGTGATGTGATATATGTGTGATTTAAGCTGATTTTAACATTTCAAAAACATAATATGCCGTGTGCCCTAGGTTTTGCCCGGTGTCTGGGTAAAAACACTCGGCAAAAACTTAGCGTTTGCCGAGTGTTTTTACCCAGACACTCAGCAAAAGTTAAATCTTTGCCGAGTGTCGCGGTTCTGACACTCGGCAAATATTAGGTCTTTGCCGAGTGCTGTAGGCCTGGCACTCGACAAACTCTTCGTCACTTTTTTCTGTCTGTTTGGTCTATTTTTTTTTCCGAGGGTCTAAAAGGCACTCGGCAAAGAGTTTGTCGAGTGCCTGACAGAAAACACTCGGCAACCTGACAGAAAACACTCGACAAATGTTTCTTTGCCGTCACAAGATAGGCCGAGTGGCCATGTCGTGGATGGCATTCGACAAACACTTTGCCAAGTGTTTTTGATCTTTTGCCGAATACTTTTGGCACTCACCAAACACGGGCATTTCGGTAGTGAACGAAACAGAAAATCTTCAGCCCAACTTGAGCACCGCTTATTAGCCCAGTCCCTAGCCTTAGACCTTTGTCAGCTGAGATACGCTGAAGCGGCTGAAGAAAGATCCGTTGACGTCATCCCGGAAGGATAAGCTAATGTCGTATCTGACATGCCGCCGCTGAATCGGAGTCCTACATTGTTACCGCTTGCTCACAGTTATAACAAATTCCTGTCATTGATACGTTTTGTCAATGAGAATATTTAATATCACTTCTGCATTCATTTTGAATCACTGCGTGAAACAGGATGGGGTGAAAGGATTTGTCCAACTGATGAACCGTGTCAGCCATCATGGCTTGGCGCGCCTCCCGCCAGACACATCACGAACGATAAAAAACCCAATCTAAAAATTTGATGTAGTTTTACATCGATATGATTGAATCATTGACACTGTTCCCATTTTGTACTTTCCTTTTCAGTATTGTATGATCACTAATAAGAAAAAAGAGATGAAAGTGAAATTTGAATCCGTATTCGTTTGTACTCAGTTTGCTATAGCTCAATACTATTAAATCCAGGTAAACTAATTATCGATCTCCTGGAATTGGATTTGTTGCAATCCAGGATCACTTGAACAATCACAAGAACATAGGAGACGGAATTTGACCGGGCGACCTACGCCTGCCAGGGCGACGAATGCCCCTCCAGCTAGCCTACCTAAGTAATCAAGAACAAATCCAGGAACACACACGATGTGAAGCCCACCTTCGGCATGTACAAGTGTAGTTTACTCCTAACAGGATTAAGAGGCTTGATAAATACACTATTTTGATTGTTAATATGTACCTGAAGTTTTACCATGGTCACATCTGATTGTGAAATTTGATTGTTTTTTTTCTACCTGTAGAAGTTTACCTAGCATACAAATCTAGGTGGGATGGACTCCAAAATGCACATCGTCTATCCATACACTGAACAAATACTCTAGTAGCTATAGAATTATTAAATAATTTCTAATAACTTTACCAAAAATAAAGATAAATTGGGAAGATTTAGAGAGATTCTGCAGATGCCAATCCCCCTCAATTTAATGTATAGGTGCAATTAAGAAAATAACTATGAAGTTTGGAAAAAAACACACCAATTAGCTGAGAAAATCTTTCATCGTCACATGTCTTAAGTGTTCAAATTTAGCACATAATAGCATTGTACAATAATTTCCAGACAGTCTTACACATTTCAAACAAGTCCAATGTTTCACATAACAGTCAGACGAAATGATAAAATTATGATCTCCCTAGCCCAGCCATTTCAAACAAATCTTTTTTCAATTTTGCTAGTATTGACCTCCTTTTGAATCCAGGCAGCTGGCCCAATCTGATAATCAGATCTGCTAATTGAGCCTATTTTCTTCTGCTGTCCCTTGCCTGCCGTCCTTGCTCTTTCCCTTGCTACTGGAAGAAGAAGCGGTTTTCTGCAAAATTATGGTGTATATATATTAGTGACGATATTTGTAAAAGGAAACAAGTAATAGGTTATTGGTGCTTGTTAGTAATCAACTCACATGGCCTTCTTCCTTGCAACGTGTGATATCTACAAGCTACAATGTATTTTGGATAATACTGAAGGCACAGGTGTCTCCTTCTTTGAGACCATTCTCTCGGCAGAATCTCCGCCAACCCGATCGAAGAAGGTAGCCATTGTTCTTGCCTGGATGGCCATGCACCACCCATGATTCGGTGCTGTTCACAGAGGTCTTATTGTGATATTGGAGGGTCCATGCAACCCAATTGCATTGCAGAAATGTTTTGATAATGACTGCAAAAATAAAAGTATCATTAGTGATTTTTAAAAGAAAACAATATCATTAGTTCAGCAAATGATTCATAAATTACTATATAGCAGAATGGATAAATAATAGTTACTAAATTAAGCTCAATTTCTTGATTCAATACGTGACAATTAAAAATTTTGATAGTCATGAAATTTAGATATTCAAAATCATTAAAATATTTCTTCCCATTTGCATGTGTCTATATTTATTTGATATCAGAGCAATGATTTAAATGATCAAATGAAAATGTTGGTCTGTGTTCATCATAAGAAACACAGAGCTACTGATTGAAGTTGAATGTGATGTCCTATGAACATTTCCGCTCAGTATTCCTATTCAGTGCATGTTCTTATCCTATTAAATCGGGAAATGGTTCTACTTACAAGCTCCCTTTTCGTTGTGTTGTGATTGATTTCCTTCTGAATCAGCGGTGTTGACCCGAGTTCATAATATGTATTGCTCCACACTGATGCCTTCTTAAAACAAGTCATGGAAGCTTTTTGAACCTCCACCATATCTGATAATTGTGAAATTTGATAAAATAAGAGTGTCATTTATTTGTATCTAAATCACAGTCAAACTCATAGATAACTATTATGTTGCTTGATTTATTTAAATTGCTTGATTTATTTAAATAACTCACCTTGTTCCTTTCTAGTGTGCTCATTGATGTACTGTTTCAGGAATCCATTAGGCTCATATACCTTGACTCGAAATGTATTGCCACCCTCATACTTCACCACCAGACCACCAGAATATTTGCCTCAGTTATGTCATGTTGTGCTCGCAAATATGACCAGCCATCAGCGAAGAACACATGTGGTTGGTTCATCACGAGGTCGCAGTGACAAGCTTTACCACTGGGTCCAATAATTTCAGCTCTATTATTTTCTAGATGCTCTTTGCGAATGTGTTGTTCCACAAAGTTAGCCGGAATTAGCTGCACTCATAATAAAAAGGGCGAAGTCAGACCTATTAACACATATGAAAACTAAATAGTAGCAATATTTCACAAACCATTTTATCCATGAAATCTTTTGGGCGCGTGCTGATGTACTGCGGTTTGGGGTGGGATGTAAGGGTGCATGCAGTTCCTTCAATTAAAACAAAGGTATCACACATAAATAATCTGTTTGGGCAGAAATAGAGCTTCATTAAAGTAAATTCTAGTTGGGGATCAGGAAAAGACTATAATAAATAGCATTTAATAACCAGGATTATGTAAACTCTATGTCCAATCTAAGCTTGTTCTTGCAAGCTTCCCGCTTGTACTAATTTTGAACGGTGCTAGTTTTTTTGTCTTTTTATTTAGAAAAAATCTAACTAAATACTCCCCCCATTCCGATTGGTTTTAGGACCATGTACGAGAATTAAGAAGAGTAGAAAATGTGGGATGCATAGAAAATGAGATATAGAGATAAAGAAGCACATGAAAGAGAAAAAGATGTGTTGAGAAGCGAGGACTACTTATAATTTAAGAAAATTAGGGAAGTGTAGAGTGACTTATAATATGGGGTGGAGGGTGTTTGTTTTTTCTTTCACAACAAATATTCCTCAATTTCAAATCTATGTGCTGGCTCAATAAATCTAATATAAGCTCAAGAACAATACCAGCCTACATTAAACAAGATACTAGCAAATACTAACATTAAAATAAGATACTATCAAGTATTAATTTGCGTTTCATTTGCACTGAAACCATGTTATTTAAATCGCAGCCAAAAACTTCTATCCTGAAGTCTCTGATATATTGCAGCCAACAAATGGATCAGACATACAGATAGAGGTCAAAATTATTGAACCTGAGGTTCACCTCTGAACATATTTACTTTTGGTTATCGAAGATAAACATGAGATTCACCAATTTTCACCCCATACATACAGAACTATGAATTGCAATCAATGCAGGTCAGCAACACCTTTGTTTCCCAAGCTACTCTATTTTTGGGAACAACAGCAAGAAGAAATCCCTTTAAATTTCATCACATCCAGGAGGATTGGTGATCACAAGCTGAAGAATTCTCAATTCTAAGGCTTTCACACCATGGTCCTTTCATATTTTCCAATAATATTCATCTAAACACCTGCTTGCAAGCTTCTCAACCCTAATTCCTTACCAAAATCATTCTCACCACTTTCAAACAATCAGATAAATTATTGAACAGTCTAAGAGTGCGACATTAGAATAAGCATTTCAGGGATTAGGCACACCCAAAAAAAAGGGAAGAATAACGTAAGCAACAATCACATATCAAAAGGAATAGAAAATAAAACTGGGTTAAAGAACAGAAGGAACTCAAAGTTACAGCCAAAACCATCTCCTATAGTTCTCTCATATGATTAGTTCGCCCAATAACTGCATCAGAGAGATGGTAGCCCACCAAAGAATCGCAATCATATTTCCTAATCCCTCAAAGGCTTCGACAGCAAGGCCTTTTTACATTTTACCAACACCAAGAACATTTAGGTATGTGAAAGCCTTCCCAGCCTGATTCCCATTCGCGAGATAATCAGGATTACTCTATATCTGATCTAAATATGTTTTTGGCGCTTCCCATTCTTTGTAATTCTGAAATGTGTTAAGTTTTTAATCTTTTTATAGTGAAATAGTTCAACTAATTATGTGTTATTCTGCACAAGAGGTATTATTCCTCAATTTCAAAGCTACGTAAGTCTCATATAAGCTGAAGAATAGCACCAGCCAGCATTAAAAAAAAGTACTATAGCAAATATTAACATTAAAAATAATAGCAACTATTAATTTGTGTTTCACTTGCACCCAGACCAAGCTGTTTAAACAGATATTATTTAACTTCAAAGCTATGGAATGGCTTAGTAAATATCAAGGTATTGGACATCTGTGGAATGTTGTTATCATATGTTGCATTGAAAAGGTATATAAATTCCTGAAAGGGTCTTTAGCTTAGTGGCTAAGGTGCCTCACTAGAACTCAGTACGTTCCTGAGTTTGACTCCCGTGGGTGAACCTGAGTTTAACAAATTTTCACCCTACATACAGAACTATCAACCAGGATCAAAGCAGGTCAACAACGCATTCATTTCCCTTTGTACTCCCTTTGTACGCATTCAGGAGAAGATTGGCGATCATCCGCTGAACAATTCCCAATCCTTTAAAGGCTTTGAAACCATGGCCCTACTACATTTTATAAGAGCATCCAGCTAAAACACTTACTTGCAAGCTTCTCAACCTTAATTCCTTACTGAGATCATTCTCACAACATTCAAAAAATTAGTTGAAAATCTAAGAATGCAATTACAACATGCATTTCAGGGACCATGCACACCAAAAAAATCATAAAGGGAAGAACAACTTAAGCGACAATCACGTATCTGAAGGAATATCCTACTTCACGAAGAGAATATTCACATTTTCGAGAGGATAAATAATGCTTAAATACCAAAAGGAACTCAATTTTATCCAGTCAACCATCTCCTTCAGTTCTGTCATGCGATCTAGTTCAGCCAATAACTGCATCAGGCACACAGAAGTATATCTAAAAACTATGCGCGCATTCAAGATATGGAACCCTGCCAAAGAACAATTGCACATCTGATTTGCTAATACCTCAAAGGCTTTGAATCCAAGGCCTTTTTACATTTTACCCACACCAAGAACATTAAGGTGAATACCTACTTGCGGCCTTCGCGCCCTTATTCTTTGCAGAGATCGTTCTCTCCACTTTTAACAAATCAGCTGTACCTTTTTTAAGGATCTAAGATTGCAACATTACAACAAGCTTTTTAGAGATAACAAGCACGCCAAAACAAAGAAGAATAATTTAAACAGACACGTGGAAAATGTACTATCATACTGAAAGAAAAGAACCACCAAAGCAACACATAAGATACCATCCAGTTAAGAATCAAGCACGTTCAGATGGGAAATTAGTTTCCCTTAGATTTGACATACGTCAGGGCAAGAAAAATAGCAGAAACTAACCAAATATTTGCATGGGGAATAGATCTTTACCTGCAGAGTGTGGACTGCCGAGCTCCCTGAGGCAGCCGCTGGCATCGAACGCGTGAGGACACCGTCACCATGGTGCCGGATGGCCAGGATCCACCCCTCGCCGGCGCCGGACGCGGCGAAGAATTCCGGCCACCCGTTCATGAAGAACGCGCCGTCATCATCCTGGACAACCTCGACGATCCAGACCCTGTCACAAGGGCCGAAGATACAGGCTTCGCTGGAGTCGATCTGCTGGACGAGCTCGTCAGGGATCCGCTGCAAAGTGAAAGGGCAAGATCCATCAGTTCCCACGGCTGAGGAAGGCCGAAAGCACACGTCACCAGCGCCCAGGCACGCGACGCGACGGCGGTGGTATTGCTCTCACCAGCTCGGTGCTGGAAACTGGCAGCAGCAGCTTGAGTTGCTTGGTCTTGTGGTCGCCGGAGAACGCCATGGACGGTGGTGACGTGCGCGGACGGTGGTGCGGCGTGCCTCTGGCCCTTTGTTACCCTAGTGTCGGCTCAAGTGAATGGAGAGCAAACAGTGGATCTAACGGGGACTACTATTTCGGGTGTCTGTCTGCGCGCATCTTGGTTGGTGAAATGAGATCTGACATTTCTACCCCCAGCTCTTTTTTTAAGTAACAGCCTCCTGCAGGTTTCAAAAAAGGAAAAACATCCTCCTGCAGGTTTCAAAAAAACAGCCTCCTGCAGATTTCAAATAAACACAAACTGCCTCCTGCAGGTTTCAAAAAAGAACGGACGGTGCTCTGGTTGGATACACACTTGATCGACTGATCAGATGGCTTAGTTTATAATTAAACTTTATTTTACTATGCCTAATATACAGCAGTTCATTTTGGAGGCCCGACCGCGACCACTGTCGATCGACGAGCCTGGTTCTTGATGAGCTAAATATCGGGTTAACTATCTGTATTGTTCTTTTATTTTATTAGCTACTAAATAGGTCAGCGAATTAGAAAAACCCTAGAGCAAATCTTAGACGTTTTCACATGCTCCGTCCGTTCAAATATACTGTCGTTGTTGTCTTTTAACATCATCTTTTATTATTCACTATTAAAAAATAGATATTTGTTACAGTGCTTGAGAGGTACCTCCCCCTCCTTAATGAATCTCAGCCTTTGATTTTGAAAAAAAATAGTACCGGATCAATCATTTTTTTATCAGGTTCAACATTTAAGTACCATTAATTAGGCATCTCTCTATTTTTAACTATCTGATCTGATCAAATAGATGGTTGTGGTTAGTTGTGGTTAATCTTAAGCATTGTAACATCTCTCTTAAAAAAATAGTTCAAATATGTACAATTGTAAACCGTGATTCAAATAAATAAAGAAAATTATAATAAGATATATTATATTTATCATTTTTTGACGGGTCAAAATTGTAGTTTAGGAACAGAGGGAGTACATATATTTGCATACATCTATTTTTGTTGTCTGTACATCATAGATGAACCAGTTCCATTCGAATTCCGATGATGCCGATAAGCAAGTCTAGTTCTCCAACTTTGTGATTATTTGGATGATCTTTGATCCAATGTTGATTGCCTAAAACCTAGCCACGTCAATATGATAAGGTGGAGAAGCAATTCATGTCACATCCGATTATTGCTAGTCTGCCTAATTGTGCACAGTTTAGTTCAACTTAAACTTTTGATGAATCTCCTGTGCATGAGATCAACAACTTCAGAAGAATTTTTCAAAGGATCACCGAGACCAGTTGCCTGACAAGAACATGCCCGACTGATCTTTCTAAAGCTTGGTGAGTGCGGGGTTGGCCAGGCAACAGCAGCTACATTGATGAGGGGATAGAAGTTAAAAGAGATTTTGCAAGAACATTCTCAAGGTATATTGGACATCTGCACGTTCAATGCTGTCAAAACCACACTGGAATGTTGTTATCATATGTTGCATTGAAATTTTTGAAAGGGCCTTGAGATGAGTGGCTAAGGTGCCTCCATAGCATTCAGTTCCTGAGTTTGACTCCCCGTGGGTGAATGTCAGGCTGAGAGCAAAAAATTCTCTTGTCTGCACTATAGGAAAGTTGGCTTGTAGAGACACTTTGCTATAGACATTTTTAATTTTGTCTCTACGTATGTTGTAGAGGCATATTTTTGTGACACTTTAAAATGTCTCTTTCATAGAGGCAAATTTGAGGGTTTTTTAAATAAAAAGTATCCTTATAAATTATAGAGGTATACTTCGAGGCATTCCTACAATTTCTATGTATGTTGAACGTAGAGGTACTCTTTTGCAACAAGTTAAAAATGACTATATTTTGTGCATGTATTAGTAGAGGCATTCTGTGCATACTTAGAGGCACTATTTTGCTATTTTGTTGATAGCTAATAAGAATAATAAATATAGAGATATTGTGATGTGTAGTTGAGTTGGCTAGCAAGCTTCAAAAAGCAATTCTTTATTCTTTATGAGGTTGTGGCTTAACCGCCCCAAAACACTGGACGGCTCACTTAGGATCGATATCGGGTGATATTGAGCAACAATACCCAAATAGTACAACATGAGTGATAATATAAAATAGGAAACCGATTAAGTCTTACAATAAAGTTCAAGTAGTCTTAAGAAAGATAAGTTTAAAACAGAGTTTAAAACATAGCAACAGTGATAAAGAAGAGATACGACGGTTTCCTACTATGAAATATATCTTGCCCTAAGACATGCTTCACTCCTTGCGACCGGAGTTCGGTGAGGAGAAAACCAGTTCACAGGATCAGTTCGCAGGAGCCTCACCTTTCCACACTCCTTGGCCGCAACAGCTACACCAGTTACCAGCAGGGAGAGCTACACACAACAAAAAGTAGGAACAACAACCGTGAGTACTAATTACTCAGCAAGTCTTACCCGTCCAAATTAGCTATCTACAGTCGACTCCTAAGCATGAGAGATTGACTTAGAGGATAGCCATTTGCATAAAACATAGCACTAACAATAGATCCTTACTTTCAGGTTTTAGCAGTAGATTAAGTACAAGGAAAATAAATTTAATTTGCACTATCGTCTACTACAATCATGGTTGCCAAACAATTACCTATAACTAAGCAAACAAATTATATTATCATTATTATTAGTTCAATTATTACTACGGCGTGATGCAGTGAACAAGTGGTACTCGTTAGTGTGAGGGGCAGTGATTATAATCGATTTACACTAGCTAGAAAAAACTCGAAGTACACGACACGTACGCGCTTCCCAGAAGCCGCACGTGGCCATCTTTCGCTCAACCCATAGGGCTGGTCCGAACAGGTGCACCTCTCCTGAGCACAGGGTCTTTCATGCGATCACCACGTAGGACATATCCATGGTTAGACACAAGGCTCTCCTCCACCGCCGTCAAAAGAGAGGTGAGGGTCGTCCAACCACTACGACATTTTGCTACATTAGTTTCGTGGATCCCATGTTCCCAGTATACATTCGATACTGTTCAAACTTGCTCAACAGGGCCACATTCGAATCAGTCCTTAACCGACACAGAAAGGGCTACCACCGTGAAGGCCCAGCCTTCTCAATCCCTCCTATACTCTATCCCCGCCTAGTCTCAGGTTTATTCTTGTGTGGGATAAAAATCAAACCTACAATCTCGCGAGTGAGGTTTCTCATTCACTCGACTTCTACCGTTGATTAAAACTCATACCTAGCTCTACATCGAGTTACCTGTACCAATATATATATATATACACTCAATAGGGGTAATTGGTACTATCATGCATTCTAGGGTTTCAAACAAATCCTACAACTTAATGCACAGTACATTAGCTATATAATACATATTGACAAAACAAAAATTTAAAACAGGATTAATGCACCGGGGCTTGCCTTCGGTTTGCTGAGAGTTAGCACAAACAAGAGGAAGATCTTCAGCGACGGACGACTCCGAAGCGATCAGCGCTAGATCTTGGTCTTCCACAACGTTTCTTAAATGTGTGAAATGATATGTGAGTGCGATTAGTTATGCAACTAATGACATCTAATATTTTTACTCGTCATCGCATGTGACAAGGATGCTCACATGCGATGACATGCTCATGAATGTATATGACAAGGATGAATATGCGATGATATTTCAAGAAAAGTATGATGATGATTTCATGGAAAAAGAATTTTATTAGACCAAGGTGCTGCTGGAATTTATCTGAAAATGTTTCTAAAAAGAATTCCCATATTATACTAAATAGTTTATAATATGGAAGATAAATGCTAAATTTTCTTAATATGGTTCTTGAAGGCATAAACTACAATTTTAGTTGCTCAAAATATTAACAAGGTTATAAACACATTTTTGGACCAATTTTCATAATTTATTGCAATATTATAAATTTCTAATGAATTAATTTGTATCTAAGAATAATAAATTATTTATAAATAATATATAAGTGTATAAATTCCAAATAACTCTAAGATGACATATATTAATTAATAGAACATAATTATGTATTTTTCACATTTTTAATATGCATGAAAAATGATGATATGCATGTATGTGCAATGCACTTTGTTTAATTTAAAAAAAATAATTCTATTGCTGAAAATGCAACTTTAGAAGTTCTAAAATATTCTACATGATGAGAGGATTCCAGCGGTATATTATTTATAATTTTTTGGAGTTCATATGAATTTTCTGTGATTTTCACAAGTTTCTACAAATTTCTGCACAAGGAATAAATAATTTTCCGGGATTATTCAAACACTGGCGCCACGTGTCAACACCCGGTAGCAGCCGCACCGACGCGCGCTGGATTAGCGGCCACAGGGGATCGGGGCATATAGCCACAAACGATCCAGCCGGCCTCGAGGCTCGGCCATTGGCCAGGCCGGGCGGCGCTCGCCGGAGCGGACCGCTCTATGGCCAGTCGGAGCGACGTCTCACCAAAATGTTGCCCTCGCCCTCGAGAACCAGAAGGAGTGCTCGGCTTGGAGAGGCGCTCACCGGAGAGAGCTCACGGCGCGCGGCGGTGCTGGAGGAGCTTGGGTCGCGTCGCGCTGGCACTACAGAGGACGAGAGCTTAAGACCTTGGCTCCTAGAGCTTGGCCAGAGCAAGGGGAAGACCGGCGTCGAGGTTCTCGTCGACGGAGAGGGCCGGAGATGGGGGCTCCACGGTGAGCTCAAAAGCGGTACGGCGGCCGGCGAGATCGAGCTTGAGTTTTCTGGACAATGTTTCATGAATTAGGCCGTTTTGTGAGCTCCAAAGGAAGCTTAGGCTGCCAGGAGGCTAGTGTTTTGCTTAAACAAAGGAGAAGCTCACCGATGCTCGAGGATTTGAAAGAGATGTAGTCGACGGCGCTGGAGACGAAATTTGGGGAAAAGTTCCAATTTCGATTGCGCTCTCGGGGAAAGAGGAGGAACGACGGCTGAGGAGCTAGAGGACGTCGAGGCGCAGCTCTTGGTCGCGGTTTTGGGCTCCAAAGGTGACTGGAGAGGCTGCTCCGCAGTGAGGGTGGGCGCTCGGTCGCGGAAGCTCGAGTGCGGCGGGACAGAGAGAGAGAAGAAATGGGAGGGCGTCGGGGCTTTGGACACGGGGGCAAAACCGTGAGAGAGAAGAAATGGGAGGGCACCGGGGCTTTGGACACGGGGGCAAAGCCGTGTCTGTGCGAGAGACGCCCGACGCGCCGTGGCTCGCATGCAGAGAGCGACCAAGAGCTGGACGCGCGTGGTTGGAAGGGGAGGGAGAAAGAGAGATAGCGGCTGACAGGCGGGCCCTGCGTCCCTTTTTCTTTTTCCGAATTTTTCTGGATTTTCAGCGCTGCTTTCTATTTTAATCCGAAAGCATGACTTCCCGAGCTCCAAAATTTCTGAAATTTGGTAGTCTGGTAGCTCTTTTGCAAAGGAACAACTTTTATTTTGGGCATACTTTCAAAATCGAAATAAATAAAATGATATTAAATTTTGAAGACAGGTTATCTTTTAGAGGAAAATAAATTATTTGAGCTTATAAACCTCAAATTAAAATTTCTAAAAACTTCAAAAATTCACGTGGTTGCAAGAACTTTCCAGAGAGATTTTTGTTTCACAATATTTCATTAAAATTTTTGAGCTCAAAATTTTGAATTTCAAATTTAAATTTGGGACTAATTTGGAACTGAGTTTGAATTTCTTCGTGCTCAGATCTTTCTGAAATTTTTGAATTCGAATGAAGTGTCTCATTATTCGAAAACACGAAGTGTTACAGCCCTCCCCCCTTAAAGAAATCTCGTCCCTAGATTTAGAAGGAAAGAGGGAGTAGCGGGAGTGGTCACTTACAGGGATGGAAGAAACTCTGGAAAATTTGATTGGAGATATTCTTCTGTTTCCTATGTAGCTTCATCCTTGGAATGATTACTCCATTGAACTTTGTAGAATTTAGTGGTCTTGTGGCGAGTGACTCGATCTTTGTGATCAACAATGCCAATCGGATATTCAGGATAAGTGAGATCTTCTTGCAATTGATCGATCTCCGGAATCACAACATTTTGAGGTAGCTTCAAGCATTTCTTGAGTTGTGAGACATGAAAGGTATTATGAACTCTCGATAATTGAGATGGCAATTCCAGTCGGTAAGCGACAGTGCCACATTTCTCCAGGACTTGGAATGAACCAATATATCTAGGAGCCAATTTCCTCTAATCCCGAAGCGTTGCACACATTTGGTAGGTGATACCTTTAGGTAGACATGATTACCTATTTGGAATTCCAAAGGGCAACGCCTTTTATCGCATAACTTTTCTAACGAGATTTAGCGACCTTTAAGTTAACTTGAATAGTACGAACTTTCTCTTCAGCTTGAGCTACTAAATCAGGTCCAAAATTCACGCGTTCCCCAGTTTCAGACCAATTCAAATGATTTTGACATGAGCGACCATATAGAGCTTCGAAAGGTGACATTTTGATGCTCTCTTGATAGCTATTATTGTAGGACAATTCCGCAAATGGCAAGTATTCATCCCAATTCTTGCCACTTGTGAGGACACATGACTGAAGCATGTGTCCTCAGTTTGACCATCAGTTTGCTGATGATAAGCAGATCTTCGAATTAGCTTGGTACCCAAGTTAGCATGCAGTTATTCCCAAAAGCGAGAGACAAACGAGCTTCCTCTATCATACACAATAGTCTTGGGTACTCCATGCAGACAAAGAATACGAGAGATGTACAATCAAGCATACTTCTTGGCATTGTAGCGATTGTTTACCAGAACGAAGTGAGCTGATTTTGTCAAGCAGTCCACAATGACCCAAATTGAATCATGTTTTCGAAAAGTAAGTGGGAGTTCAACAATGAAGTCCATACTTATGTCTTCCCACTTCCAACTCGGAATACTCAAAGGTTGGAGAGGACCCGCTGAGCGTAGATGATTCGCTTTGAGCTTCTGGCAAGTGTCACAGTTGGACACATATTTAGCAATTTCTCTTTTCATCCTTGTCCACCAAAACGTCTTTCGGAGATCATGGTACATCTTATTACTCCCAGGATGAATGGAGTATTTGGACATGTCAGCCTCGTCCATGATCTTCTTACGTAGCTCATGATTTTTAGGTATCACAATGCAATTTTTGAACCATAAGGTACCCTCATCATCCGCCTTAAATGGCGTTGATTCTTCATTCTTGAGTCTCTCTTTGATATGCAGTATACCCGCATCTTTTCGTTGAGCCACAATTATCTCTTCCCTAAGAGTCGGAACAAGAGCAAGATTATACAGAGCCCCATGAGGTGTAACTCTAACGCTCGGTTCCGCTTCGAGAGAAGGTGACATTGCTGAAACTTAAGATTTACGACTCAAAGCATCGGCAACCACATTGGCTTTGCCAGGATGATAGTGGATCTCCAACTCATAATCTTTGATAAGTTCTAGCCATCTTCTCTGTCTCATATTCAGATGTTGCTGAGTGAAGATACATTTCAAACTCTTGTGATCTGTGTAAAGATGCACAAGATTCCCAAGGAGGTAGTGTCTCCATATCTTCAAGGCTAGAACCACAGATGCCAATTCCAGATCATGAGTAGGATAATTTTGTTCATGCTGTCGAAGTTGTCTTGAAGCGTAAGCAATCACACGGCTTCTTGCATCAAAACACATCCAAAACCTGTACCAGAAGCATCACAGTACACATTGAAGGGTTTGGTGATGTCGGGTTGGGCTAAAACAGGTGCGGTGGTCAAGTGCTTTCTAAGAGTTTGGAAAGCTTCTTCATAAGCACTATCCTAGACAAATTTGATGCCCTTCTTTAGTAGCTCGGTCATTGGCTTGGCAATCTTAGAAAAATTAGGAATGAACCTCCGATAATATCGGGCTAGTCCAAGAAAACTACGAACTTCTGTGACTGATATAGGAGGTTTCCAATTCAGCACGTCTTGCACCTTACTTGGATCCACGGCAATGCCTTCCGCAGATACAACATGAAAGGCACTTCTTTCAGCCAAAACTCGCACTTGCTGAATTTGGCATACAATTTATGATGTCTCAGCCGTTGAAGTACGATGCGAAGATGTTCAGTTTATTTTTCCGGTTTTCTTGCTTTTGCCTTTGGAGTTTATTTTGCTTGTTTAGTGGAGTTTGGAAAATTCCTAAGCCTTTAGCAAATTAAGGGGGAAATTTGAATTTTTTCACGTGGGCCTAAACCTCCACTGGGCCGGCCTGCCTCTGTCTCCCCGGTCCAGCCCATGTGCACCCCTTTCCCCTGCCTTCTTCCTTGGCTCACCCAATCGAGCAGGGCGTGGGTGCCACTTGTACGGCACCGCTGCGGCCACGCTGCGCTCTCCGCCGCCGTTAGAGCTCCGTCGCCGTCGACCATCACGCCGCCGTCGCGCTGCACACGGAAAACCGCCGTGCTCCCGGTATTCATGGCCGGTTTAGCCAGGTGGACTCCGTCCCCGCTGCCCTCTGTTGAATGGCGTCGAGCTGCTCGCCGGCCGCGACAAACTCCATCACACCGCCCGAATTCACTGCTCAAGACCTCCTTCACGCACGGAGATGGCCGTTAACCCGGATTAATCCCTCGCTTTGTCAAATCGAGTTCTAATTGCTCGGCCGCGCCTTTGCCTACTGCTGGCCGACCGTGGAACGCCGCGACGCCGCGCTGGCCACACCACAAGCCCCGACGTGCTCTGACACTCCCTCAGCGCGCCACGAGGCAGGCCAGCTGCCCGGTGACCGACACAGCTAGGCTTTCCGCGCGCTTTTGGCCTTAATTGCTCACCGTTGCGCCGAGCAGTGCTCCCAGCCACCGCGCTGGCTATAAGAGGACTTCGCCTCCGCGCGCGTCCCTAGCTCCGCCCCACACTGCCCAGGTTCACATTTCCCTTCCTACCCAAATTTCTCACCCAATTGTTCGAATTTTGCCCTTCTTCACTGTCACCGGCCACCGCACGCCGCCGGCCACTCCCCTCGAATCCGGCGACCACTGGCCAATCCCACACCCCTGCAGCACCACCTCACCAAGGGCAAGCTCGCCGAGCTTGCCAAGCAGCCCGAGAGCACCCCACTCGCTCTCTCGACGGGAGCCATTGCCCGCCGTCGTGCGGCTCATGGCGCCGGCCACCGTGACGCCACCTCAGGCCAAACTGAGCGCGTCACAAGGTTTAGAAAACCCGTGCGCAGTTCCCCGCCAAGGGAGGGGTCCTCCAATTGAGGCCTTCGCCCCCCTCACCAGCGCTGCTGCCTCGCGCGCCCTCGGGCCGCCATCGCCGCCATTCCAGCTCACCGCCGGTCACGGCGAGCACCCCACTGCCACCACCACACCTGGCACACCCGAGGCCTTTTGGCCACGCCTCACACGCGCGCGCAAGCCGGAATGCCCAGAACGCTCCAGAGTGCCTTTGGAACATGCGAGAGCGCGTCCGGAATGCCCAGAGCGCGTTCGGCGTGCCCAAAGGGCCCAGGCTTGCACACGTGTCGAGCCGTAAGCCCGGCCCTGGTCTCTAACCGGAGGGCCGCGTGACTCTGCGAGACAACCGCGCGCACACGCACACTCATGTTCATGCCAAGTTTTGGCACCCGGTCTCGTGTCCCTGGACACAGACACGCTCACATGTCCACCTTGGGCACGGCCACGAACCCGTGTCCGCAGTCACGGACACGGGCACTGCCACGGACACATCACAAATTTCTCGTGTCCACGCGTCCACAGACGCATCTCGACTCTCACGTGTCCACATGTCTACGGACACGTCATAGGTTTCACGTGTCCGCAGACATGTAACAGTTTTCACGTGTCCACATGTTCACGAACACATTACAGTTTTCACGTGTCCACGGAGAAATATCCGATTCTGGACACCCGTGTGTCCAAGGGACATGGACACATGTCAGACTGTGAATCCACGGAGAAATCTCCGATTTTGGACACCCGTGTGTCCAGGGGACGTGGACACATGCCTGACTGTGAATCCACAAAGAAATCCTCGATTCTAGACATCCGTGTGTCCAAAGGTCGTGGACACAGCTTGAACCTAGTGTCCACGCAGTTTTTTTCACCGACCGTCACGGCACCTTTTCGGCCACTTTGCCATCACATCTTAGCTCCGATCACAACCACCAACCTACCGTTAGAACCGTCACCACGAGCCCTACCATCCGTAGCCTATCCAAACTCTATGATTCTGTTTGGTGCTTGTTCCTTTTGTAGTTTTATAGCTTTTTCTTTAGTAGTCTTATTGTGATTGTTGTTTGTAGCTGAAGAAGAGCCTGAAGAGGAAAGAGAGCCCAAAGAGCCCGAGTACGAAGAGAGCTTGAGGACGCCGCAGAAGGCAAGTCCTAACAGCTCTTTGAACCACATTGAACCCATGTTTTGCTACATCACCTATAGAGCCTAGTGCTTGCTTATTTTTATAAACTGTGTTAAAACGTTGTGTAGTTTAATACCTACTTGATTCTAAGTATTTATATTGATATCAGTTACTTACTGTAGTTAATATAATTTACCACCTTGTTAGCCGTTGGCGACGCACCCTTGTTAACCATAGGTCCCCCGCCTTTAAATACTTTTTAAGAATGGAAAGTTTCCTTATTTAGTAGAATATTTTGGACCCCAATTGCAGTGCAGTGCACTACCACACCATACATCAATTCGTTTACAAAATGCGTTAAATTATGTTTGGTGGTGTGCATAAAATGAAGAGGGCGAGAATTAGTGCAACTGGTGCTAGGTGAAGAGGGATGATTCTGGCCGTGGGCTGGGACTCACAAGAGGTGATGGTGATAGGTGTATAGTCTTCGATGTGGTCCACCTGTCATGGACGAGTCCGTCACTTCTGCCATATAAGGACAAATTCGTTAGTTCTCAGCTTAGCAATTTCGTGCAACCACAGAACCTGTACATATTGGGCAGGACTTATCCCCCTATGTAAGTATTCCACATCGAGCTATTAAGAGGTCGGTAGGACACAAGGGGACAGGAGAAGGGCGTGAGATAACTCGCTGCCTGGCTCTCGACTATGTAATTGCCCACATCATGGGACCGTAAGCCCACGGATATAGCCCTTGGTTTGGTAATACGTGACTGTGGTAAATCTTCACGATTCGGCTCCGAGAATGTACTGTTGCGTCATCGAGGGTGATACCCTGACGGATAGCTCCTGTGTACATCTTGGGTGGAATCTGTGGAAACCTATGTAGTCGTGGGGTAAGCGTAATGCAACTATGTTGATCAGGAAGAACATAACCTGTGAGTACAGTGTACAACCTCTGCAGAGTGTAAAATCTTTTCGGATAGGCCGTTGTACAGTATTGGCATGCTATTTGTTAGGGTACCCTGCGATTAGTTTTCTATATTGTCTTTGACGATTGAGTTGGTGTAGATGCCCGTGTTTTAGAAAGTGTTGGCTGTGTGTCGAGGGCCTGCATGGATGTGTGCTAGTGCCCGACTAAAACTTGGGAACTGATAGAAGAGGTGAAAGCTTTCCACAGGTCCACCCTACTAAAAGATAATAAAAATCATTTTTCATCTTGTTTAAAGACTTTTCCTTTAGAAAGCCCCCGCATAAAATCTTACCTTCCGCAAAACTTAAACCTTAAGCCTCTCCTTGCTTCGCCTTTTGCAAACCTTACCCTCCATACCGTTAGGACTTGCTGAATACTTTTGTACTCACTCCATCCCTTGCTGTTGTTATTCAGAGGATGAAGATGACAAGGATGACGCCGACTACGAGGAGTAGAAGTCTCATCCTTCGCTTGAGTGTTGCCTGTGATGTGCTAGTAGTTGTCGAGTAGGTTTGATGCTTGAATAAGAGTCACAGCACCAACTTGCTGAATGTAATATAAGCTATGTTTGATAGACCTTTCTGAAGACTTGTAGTACATTGAACCCGTATGTGTAAAAATATCACTTGTTCTTGATGTGTGTTGTAACGATCGGGATTTTTTTTACCTTCCGATAAGTCCCGATCTTCTGTGACCATACCAATCCTAGGAGATTGGCAAGCACGATATCACAAGCGATCAATCAAGAAACCATAACAGAATATTAAACAAGAAACGAGAATAGAGAATAACAAGTTAAAGCAAATTTATTAGAATAAAATCCTCCAAACGAGTCTATAAGCATGCAAGCCGGAAGCATCTCAGAGCAGTTAGATCACTATCGAGAATCCAACAAAAGCAGCGACGGAAGCATCAACATGGCAGCAGTAGTGAACCTCTTCCACACAGGCTAGCTTGAGCGTAGGAGCGGACTTCACGGTTCATCGGAGACGTAGTCGAAGCTGAGAGTATCCTCTGAAAACAACAAATTAAAAAGCCGTGAGTACGAATACTCAGCAAACCGCGTACTACCTAACAACAATGTATACATGCAAATGGTTTCAAGGATAAAGGCATGGCTCAAGTGCTAAATGCAAGTTTAAAACATTTTATTTTATTTTAAAGATGTAAGAAAGCTTTATTTTAAAACTGCTAAATTTTATTATCTTGCCCTGCAGGGATCTCCGTTATCCCGAACGGGGTTCATTTTAAATGCCGGTGTAATCTCCACACTCAGCCACAGCTCAAAGGCAAAGGCCGGAGTCCAAAACATTTTGAAATAGAAGAGGAGAAAAGAAAACAAAACTACTCAACTAGGAGCACAACTCAGGGGGGTGTCCTTTCAAAAGGACGTGTCAATGCACATCGACTAAAACTCTACAGAGGTTATGCACCTAGACCCACAAGAAGCATCATCGAGAACTACCGTCGTCGTTTTGACGAACACACAAGACCCGTCGACAAGCTTTAACTGGCGTCATCCGTCCTTCAGGATAGGGATCCCAAATGCCTACACAATCGGGTCCTGAGCTGTGAGGAGACTACCATTGATTAGGTGAGGTATCTCGATCTCATGTGGGGAGTCATAGCTCTACACCACACTAACACAACTCCATCAACCCACGGGTAAACAACCAGTCTCGGCTAGCTTCAAGGTCAAGCCAACTGTTCATACATGATAACGTGGTGTGCATGGTTGTCAACTGAGCGTACACTCTTAGGACTCGGTCCTTAATTGCCGGAGCAAGCACTATCTTCAACCTCAATGCCAACAACAAGTCTTACGGAAAGATCCCAGCCCAGATCTTTCTGTTGTACCCACAACAGGTACAGCCACAGGGATTTCCCAAAAGTCTCTCCGCTTCTCATACTCCATCCTGCCCCCACTAAATAGTTATGTATAGTTATTTGCAAAACTCACGCATTTGAATCACAGTTCAAAAGCATTTAACACAAATTCCATTTTTATAGTGATAGCTGTGACAAAAAAATAAATGCGACTAAGCATGGCTAAGCATAAAAAATAAAATAATTATTTTAAAGCAATCTTAGAGCTCATATTTGTGGGACAGTAAATAGGCACGGCTTAGAAATATTCATATTTCAAAATAGTTGACATGCAAATTAGGGTTGCAAACAAAACATGCAGTTTAAAATACTGGGTACAAAGTGATCAAAGAAGGCGGCTTGCCTGGCAACTCGGGATCGAAGTCGGAATCCGGGTCGTCGAACTGAGCAGGCTCGTGGAACTCCTCCTCTGTAACACCAGCTAAACACAGCACGAACGGGGGTTAGACACTAGGTACGCGACAATTAAAATCAATACTTAAATCTAAATTGAAACTACTAGGCTAAACGTGCGTAAAACGTTCTCCGGAAAAATCATACACGACAATCGCGACCAGACAAATTAACGGAACAACTTTGGGAAATGACTAAGATCAAAAGGAGTTCCCCAAAAATTTGTAGACGATCAAAACCACATGGAATTAGATTAATCGCAGATCAATTAATCGCAACAAGAATAGCAATTAATTCAACAATTAATCGGTGAGGAAAAAGTAATAGAAGAGAGGGAAATTAATCTCACCAGCACTGGAAATCGGAGAATCGGAGATCGAGCACTGGAGATATTGGAGCAGCCGGCGCACGCGAACGGGAACCGAGGCAGAGACGCTTCACATGAAGACGGTGCGAGGAACGAGGCGATGACGGCGCGACGGGTACGGCGTAGAGCACTAGAGACCGGCTCGAGTGCCGCGGCTCTCACGCGGAGATCACGACGCGCGACGATGGGGCGAAGAGGCACGGGGCGACGGAGTCCGCGGGGTCGACGTTGGGCATGAGGCTCCACGCGAAGGCTGTCAGCGAGGAGATCAGGCGGGGTCGGGTGACATGGCGCGAAAATCCGGACAGAGGCAGCCGGTGCGGAAACGAGGCGGGAGCAGGGCGCGGGCGACTCGGTCGGGGCGGCGCACGTGGAGAGGAGCGGAGGATGAGGTGCGGCGGCGGGATTGAGGTGGCAGGCGCGCGACGCGGAGTGGAGACAGTTTGGAGATTTTTCTGGAAAATGGGGAAGGGAAATAGAGAGGATAAAAATGAGAGGGGTATTTATAGAGAGGATTAGATAGGGTTGAGGGTAGGAGAGGATAATATTGAGAGAAAAAATAATTAGGGAAGTTATTTAATCTGAAATTTTTGAATAATAATATTAGCCCCAACGAAAATAATACGCGGACTAAATTATTTCGGCACCGGAACAATTTAGGAAGAAAGATTTCGAATTAGACGGAACAAAATTCGGGACAAATGATATTTGATCGGAACAGAAATTGGGATAATTCGCCGCTTTATTAATTCAAAATTTTGGGATGTTACAGACTCCCCCCTCCTACACGATCTCGTCCTCGAGATCAAGGAGCGAGCTCAAACAGATAGGGAAACTCTTTCCTCAGATCATTTTTCTTCTCTCAGGTAGCCTCTCGCTCAGTGTAGTTGCTCTATTGAACCTTGAGAAACTTGATCTTGGACCTCTGCATTTCCTTGAACGCCTCATCAAGAATCTTCACGGGTACTCCAGGTACTCGAGCGTGTCCTGAATATCCAAAGCACCAAGGACAACTTGCTCCTCCGATACTCGAAGACTCTTCTTCAAATGAGAGACGTGGAACACCGGATGCACAATCACAAGCTCGGATGGCAAGTCCAACCTGTAAGCAAGCTCACTGATCTTTCTGAGAATCCGGAAAGGACCAACAAAGAAACCTCGGAGCCAACTTCTCTCAGATATGGAAGCGATGCGTGCCACGAAATGGTGACACCTTGAGATACACCCAATCATCAACCTCGAAGGAAAGGGGCCTCCTTCTTTTATCCGCATAACTCTTCTGACGGCTCTCAGCAACCCTGAAGATGCTCTCTGATCTTCTCAACTTTCTACTCAGCAGCTTTGATGAAATCAGGACCAAGAAAGATCTCTCACCAACCTCTGACCACATGAGCGGGGTACGGCATCTCCTACCATATAACGTCTCAAAAGGTGACATCCTCAAGCTGGCCTGGAAACTGTTGTTGTAAGAGAACTCCGCAAAAGAAAGATTGTCCTCCTAGCTCTGCCCATAGGTGATCACACAAGCCCTCAATATATCCTCCAGAATCTAGTTCACACGCTCTGGCTGACCATCGGTCTGAGGATGATAAGTTGAACCGTACACCTGGTGTGTACCCATACCCTCATGCAAGCTCCTCCAGAATCTCGCGGTAAACTGAGACCCACGATCAGACAAAATGCTTCTCGGTGCACCATGCAACCTCACGATGTGATCAATGTACAACTTGGCCAACTGATCAACTGAATACCTCTCATTCACAGGGATGAAATGAGCGGTCTTCATCAATCGATCCACCACCACCAAGATAGCATTATGATGGCGAGACGTCAACAGCTAACCCGTGATGAAATCCATACTGATGTCATCCCATTCCAAGAAGAGATCGACAACGGCTTCAGCAATCCAGCCAGCCTCTGGTGCTCAACCTTAACTCGTCAGCAAACATCGCACAAGGCAACATACTCAGCAATGTCTGCCTTCATGCCAACCCACTAGAAACGAGTCCTCAGATCCTCGAACATCTTGGTGCAGCCTGGGTGGATAGAAAACCTCAAATCATGAGCCTCCCTCAAAATAGCATCCCGCAACTCTGGCACTCTCGAAACACAGATACAGTCCTCAAACCATAAAGCTCCCTACTGATCCACATAGAAACCCGGTGCTTTGCCTCTCCTCATCTTCTTTAAGATCGACTGAACCTCTCTATTATACTTCTAAGCTGACTTGATCTCCTCAATCAACAACGGCTTCAACCTGAGCTCGTGCAAGAAACCCTGAGGAACAATCTCAACTCCCAAACTGGTCAGATCTGCAAGAATCTCTGACTGCCCAGACATCAAAGAAGAACAATAAGCCTTACGACTCAAAGCATCGGCTACCACAATCGCTTTACCCAGGTGATAGTTAATGCTAAGATCGTAGTCCTTAATCAACTCAAGTCACCTCCTCTGCCTCATGTTCAGCTGTGACTGGGTGAAGATATACTTGAGTATCTTGTAGTCGGTGAAGATCTCACATCTATTGCCGATCAGATAATACCTCCAAATCTTCAAAGCATGGACAACAGCTACCAACTCAAGATCATGCGTCGAATAATTTAACTCATGCTTCTTCAACTGCCTCGAAGTAGAGCAAACCACCTTCTTTTTCTGCATCAGCACACAACCCAAACCCTGACGAGAAGCATCACAGAAGACCTAGAAATCCTGATGAATATCTGGCAAAGTCAAAACAGGCGCAGAAGTCAACCTCATCTTCAGCTCCTGAAACTCCTCTCACAAGCATCTGACCAGACAAACGGCAACTCCAAACTGAGTTAACTCGGTCATAAGCTTAGCAATCATGGAGAAATTCTCAATGAATCGGCGATAGTAACCTACCAATCTAAGAAAACTCCTCACCTCAGAGACTGACCTCGGAGACTCCCACTCGACAACCTTCTCAGGATCAAGGGCAACTACCTCAGCTGTGATAACATGACCTAGAAAAAGCAACTTTCTCAAGCCAAAACTTGCACTTGCTGAATTTGGCATACAGCTGATGAGATTTCAACTTTCCAAGCACAACTCTCAGATGCTGCTCATACTCTTCCGCTGACTTGGAGTAGACAAGGATATCATCAATGAAAACCACCACGAACTTATCCAACTCAGCCATGAACACCTAGTTCATCATGTTCATGAAGTAGGCAGGGGCATTAGTGAGTCCAAAAGAAACGACCAAGAACTTATAAAACCCATACCTCGTCACGAACGAAGTCTTCTGAATGTCAAAAGGACGAATCTTCATTTGATGATACCTCGATCTCAAATCAATCAAGGAAAAAACTTCACACCCTTCAACTGATCAAACAAATCCTCGATCCTCGGCAAAGGGTACTTGTTCTTTATTGTCACCTCATTCAAAGAACGATAGTCAACGCACATGCGCATTGACCCATCCTTCTTCTTAACGAACAGTACTGGGGCTCCCCACGGCGAAGCACTCGGCCGAATGAACCCTTTACTCAAGAGCTCATCGATGTGCTCTTTAAGCAAAGTAAGCTCAACAGAAGACATCAGGTACGGTCGCTTGGCAATCGGCGCGGTACCAGGAAGCAAATCGATCACGAACTCACATCTCGATCTGGAGGATGTCTCGGCATCTCATCGGGAAACACCTCCGGAAACTCATGAACAACTGGAATCTGCTTCAAAAACAACTCCTGCAAGCTGCAAACTGAAGGTGAAACTCTAGACGCTCTAGGAGCACACACCACTCGAACACTGTGGTGATTAACCAAAGACAACCCTCTCAGTACAAGTGATGACTCCTCTGTGCCTCACCAGCCAATCCATCCACAAGATAACATCAATGTCACGCGAGAGAAGGACGATGAGATCGGCTAGAAATACCACACCCTCAATCAAGATCCGAACACCTCTACACTCAACACGACTCTTATAGACTCCAAGAGGTGAAGTGATAAGTGTAGGTATAGCTAAGAGTGAGGTAGGAAAACTGTGTGTAGACGCAAATGCCGACGACACAAACGAGTAAGTAGCCCCCGAATCGAACAAAACCGTCGCTAAGTGAGAGTTAACCAAGAACACACCAACGACGACGTCAGGTGCCTCCTGCGCCTCCTCCACAGAGATGTGATTCAAGCGGCTGCGCGTGACACTCGGTTGAACAGCGCCACAGCCCGCTGAACGCAATCCTCGTCCTCCTGACTGGTGCGGTGGCCTTGCGGGAGTGGCAAACTGAACACTACCTCCCCTAGGTCCTTGCTGCTGGCGCCTCGAACACTGAAATACCTTGTGACCCTCCTGGCCACACTCGAAGCAGCTAACCGAGGGCTGACCCGCTGTCGGACAAAAAGAGGATTGCTGCTGCTGAAAGGCACCTCTCTGGCACTGAGAACTCTGCTGCTGGACTGAAGCTGGAGCAGGAGCAGTGGATCGGACGAAGGTGGGCTGTCCTGATCCCTGCTGGAAAGAACCACTGAAACGCTGACGCTGCGAAGCCTCACGACTGAGTTCTTGACCAAGAGCCCTCCTCTTAGCATCCCTGGACCGGTCGAGCTTCTGAAGTGACACCTCCAAGGCCAGAGATCTGTCAATTAGCTCGCGAAGGCTCCTCTGAACACCACCATCCAGATACGAAAGTATCTCAAGACGTAGGCCCTTTCGGAACTAGTACATCTTGCGACGCTCAGTCAAAACCTCCTCAGGTGCAAAGCGGCTAAGCTGAGTGAAACGATGCGCGTACTCAGTGACAGACATACCTCCCTGACAAAAGTTACGAAACTCCTCCGCCTTCACCTCTATGGCTCCCTTAGAGATGTGGAAACCACGAAAAACAGTGACGAAGTCGTCCCAAGTGAACTGCTCTGGGTCGTCGGGAGTGACATAAAGAGTGTTCCACCAAGCACCAGCTGCACCTGTCAACTGGTGATTTGCCAGACGAACTGCCTCTTGGTCATCGCACTGAATCAGGTCCAGCTTCTTCTCAATATCCCTGAGCCAATCATCTGCATCCAAAGGATCGACTGCACGGTCAAAAGTGGGTGGGCGCATGCTCAGAAACATTGCCATACGAGAACTAGCTGGCTGGTGGTACTGTGCTGCGTCAAGAGCAAGAGCACATCCACGGGGCTGCTGCTGTGACTGCTCGACAACTCGCTTCAGCAGAAGCGTCTGTCGGACCATCACCTCCGCCAAGTTTGAAGCAGCTGGAAGCTCCTCACAAGGCATGGCAACACCAGCAGGCTCAACTCCTTCGTCCATGATAGCTTCTTTGCCACATCCTCCAGCCAGAGGAACTGGTGCTCTAGCACGGCCACGCCTACGGCCACGCCCTCAACCAATGCCAGACGCGTCAGCCGCAGGTGGCACTGGTACACGGCCTCCAGCACCGTGACCACAACCTCTGAAGGTAACACCACGACCACGCTCAACGGGTTGCGGTACCTCAGAGTCCTCCAAAGCGGCCTCCTCAAAACGAGCCTGAAGACGTCCGGACCTCCTCGAAGCCATCTGTTACAAGAAAATATCTCTGATTAGAAAGATAGCATCAGCAGAAACAAGAATTACTAAAAAAGACAAAAGATCAGCAGATCAGGACAAGAATAACTAAACAAGCACAACTCCAAGCAAACAAGACTTCTATCATGCAAACGACGAGATTTAAGAAAACAACTTTCACGATGAAGGTTTGATAGCAGATTTGGAATTCTAGAAATATTCTTTTGTTACGTCCTGTTCTACGGTTTCACTCCTATGGTCAAGTATGGCTCTGATACCACCTGTAACGACCGAGATTTTTTTTATCTTTCGATAAGTCCCGATCTTCAATGACCATGCCAATCCCAGGAGATTAGCAAGCACGATATCACAAGCGATGAATTAAGAAACCATAATAGCATATCAAACAAGAAATGAGAATAGAGAATAACAAGTTAAAACAAATTTATTAGAATAAAATCCTTCAAAGAGGTCCATCGGCACGCAGGCCGGAAGCATCTTAGAGCAGATAGATCACTATCGAGAATCCAACAAGAGCAGCGACAGAAGCATCAACATGGTAGCAGTAGCGAACCTCTTCCACACAGGCTAGCTTGAGCGCAGGAGCGGACTTCACGGTTTGTCGGAGACGTAGTCGAAGTCGAAGCTGAGAGTATCCTCTGAAAACAACAAATTAAAAAGCCGTGAGTACGAATACTCAGCAAACCGCGTACTACCTAACAACAATGTATGCATGCAAATGGTTTCAAGAATAAAGGCATGGCTCAAGTGCTAAATGCAAGTTTAAAACATTTTATTTTATTTTAAAGATGTAAGAAAGCTTTATTTTAAAACTGTCAAATTTTATTATCTTGCCCCGCAGGGATCTCCGTTATCCCGAACAGGGTTCATTTTAAATGCCAGTGTAGTCTCCACACTCGGCCACAGCTCAAAGGCAAAGGCCGGAGTCCAAAACATTTTAAAATAGATGTGGAGGAAGGAAAACAAAACTACTCACCGAGGAGCACAACTCAGGGGTGTCCTTTCAAAAGAACGTGGCAATGCACATCGACTAAAACTCTACAGAGGTTATGCACCTGGACCCACAAGAAGCGTCATCGAGAACTACCGTTGTCGTCCTGACGAACACACAAGACCCGTCCATATGCTTTAACTGGCGTCATCCGTTCTTCAGGATAGGGATCCTAAATACCTACGCAATCGAGTCCTGGTGCTGTGAGGAGCCTACCACTGATCAGGTGGGGTATCTCGATCTCATGTGGGGAGTCATAGCTCTACACCACACTAACACAACACCGCCAACCTAAGGGTAAACAACCAGTCTCGACCAGCTTCAAAGTCAAGCCAACTGGCCATACATGATAACGTGGTGTGCATGGTTGTCAACTAAGCGTACAAGGCTCTTAGGACTCGGTCCTTAATTGCCGGGGTAGGCACTATCTTTAACCTCAACGCCAACAACAAGTCTCACGAAAAGATCCCAGCATGGATTTTTCCGCTGTTCTCGCAACAGGTATACCCACAGGGACTTCTCAAAAGTGCCTCAGCTCCTCATACTCCATCGTGCTCCCGCTAAATAGTTATGTATAGTTATTTGCAAAACTCACACATTTGAATCACAGTTTAAAAGTATTTAACACAAATTCCCTTTTTATAGTGATAGGTGTGAGATAAAAATAAATACGACTAAGCATGGCAAAGCATAAAAAATAAAATAATTATTTTAAAGCAATTTTAGGGCTCATATTTGTGGGACAGTAAATAGGCACGGCTTAGAAATATTGCTAGCATATTTTTAAATAGTTGGCATGCAAATTAGGGTTACAAACAAAACATGCAGTTTAAAATACTGGGTACAAAATGATCAAAGAACACGGCTTGCCTGGCAACTCGGGATCGAAGTCGGGATCCAGGTCGTCGAACTAAGCGGGCTCGTGGAACTCCTCCTTTGGAACACCAGCTAAACACAGCACGAACAAGGGTTAGACACTAGGTACGCGACAATTAAAATCGGTACTTAAATCTAAATTGAAACTACTAGGCTAAACGTGCGCAAAACGTTCTTCGAAAAAATCTTACACGACAATCGCGACCAGACAAATTAACGGAACAACTTTGGGAAATGACTGAGATCAAAAGGAGTTCCCCAAAAATTCGTAGACGAATACCACAAGGAATTAGATTAATCGCAGATCAATTAATCGCAACTAGAATAGCAATTAATTCAACAATTAATCGGAGAGGAAAAAGTAATAGAAGAGAATGAAATTAATCTCACCAGCAATTGAAATTGGAGAATCGGAGATCGAGCGCTAGAGATATTGGAGCAGCCGGCGCACGCGAACGGGAACCGAAGCAGAGACGCTTCATGCGGAGACGGTGCGAGGAACGAGGCGATGACGGCGCGACAGGGACGGTGTAGCACACTAGAGATCGGCTCGGGTACCGTGGCTCTCACACGGAGATCATGACGCGCGATGATGGGGCGAAGAGGCACGGGGCGACGGAGTCCGCGGGGTCGACGTGGGGCACAAGGTCCACGTGAAGGCTGTTAGCGCGGAGATCAGGCGGGGTCGGGCGACACGG
>BCLG01000485.1:163345-192140 GCA_001602295.1 Zoysia matrella
GCCCCTGCCGCCGGAGCTCCGCCTGGGCAGCCGTGCAGCGCCCCTGCCGTCGGAGCTCCGCCTGGGCCGTGCAGCACCGCTGCGGCACTGCCTCCTGGTCGCCGGAGCTCCGCCTCAGTGAAGGTGTCGAGCAGTTGGGAGGCTGGGGGATGAAATTTGGGGCAAATAATCTGATTTAGGGATTTAGAGACACGTCACGGGCGCCAAACTTGGCCTGGCAGGCTGCTGCGCGCGCGAAACCTGCCCTAGCGGGCCGCTGAGAGCGGGAATGCCAAATTTCACTGAAAAATTTTGGCCCGTACGTTTTTATTTCGGCCCCCACCGGTAAATACGCAATACCCGAAATTTCGACAAAAAAGTTTTGGCAGGGTGGATGAGCGCGATCATGTCGGCTCTGGCTTCGGTGGCCCGTAGTAAGCGGACATGCCCATGCAGCTGAGGCCCAGCGCTGAGACCTCCATCCCCTGCGAGCCAAGCTTGATGCGAGGGACCGTCACCGGAGCAGCAGCCATTGCTTGCTTCTAGCGTAGAAGCTGCAAGCTGCTATACCTATAGTTGGGCTGGTGAGCAGAGCAGTGCACACCTGATTGGAGTGTTCAGTGCGCTGGGCTTATTCGTACATGGATTTATTTATACTGGTGTGGATATGTGGGGGGCGTGGGGGGATAGGTCATCCGGCGGCTTAGGAGAATGAATTTTTTTATGCAATGAGTCGCTGTCCCCCGTCTGCATCCATGCGTCAGAACATATGATCCAACAAAGTGAATCTATTTGCTAAAGTACTAGCCACTGAAAGCAGGCAAGGACCTAACCTAGGACTACTACACTACCTCGGAGTTTATAGATTGATAATAAACTTAGCAGATAATAACCTTATCTCTCCAACATAGTATTGACTCCTTGTTTGAAAATTAGTACAAACAATATGTGTGGTCTAGCAAAAATTGCTAGAATATAGCCACAGCAAAGCCGTTCACAGTGACATCAACCAAAGGGATAGCGACGGAGAAATAAATGGAGGCAGGACAAAGATGGATATGAATATGATGATGGTACGTCATTTTTCTTTGCAGGATGAATACGGGTGAAAAAGGTGCTGAAATAAAAAATGTCATGGCCATTATGAACGGCCCCCACTTTGATGGTGGCTATGTAGATCAAAGCAACGGACCTAAATTGCACTGTTAGATTACGAATAAACAAAATTTGTGGATGCCAATAATATCATGCTTTTAGGATCCTCAGAAAAAGGTGAATGTATTGAAGTATTCTCTCTGTTTTTCAATTTTTATCACTATGGTCTTTTAATAACATCTTTGACTATTCATCTTATTTAAAAAAGTATAATAAATGTCAACAAATGTTTAATAAGACAAATGGTAAAAAATAACATTAAAAGCAATGACTGACAACAATTAAATAATGGAAGCATAAATAGGGTTGCATATGGTTGAGGCAAATCACAAAAGTAGCCTAACCTAAACTATTACTCGGTGGCTCCAAATTGCACGGATAGTGATGTGCTGCTAAGGATAGCTTGTAATTAACAAAGCATGCTACCATATACTAACATGCAACTACAATCATTGAATCAACGCTGGTGCAAATGACAAAGAAGGATTTTGATTAACCTTGAGACAAGGACAGGGCCGGAGCTATGTGTAATTGTCAGGGTCAGCTGACCCTGATGACGATGTTTAGCAAACCTAATGAAAAAACTATATTAAATTTAAGATCTGACCCCAATTAAAAGGGATATTAGTGCTTGATGACACCGGTGCATCATTGTTCGGCTTCGCCCCTGGATAAGGAAGCTTCTTCTGCCTTTGTTCGCGGGAGTGGTTAGGTACAGAAGTCCTGGTTGCTTCATGACACTGATATATCAATAGTGGACGCTTGGGTGCATCTCTTTAAACTATTGATTTGCCATTTTATGGAGCCTATCTTTGGCTGAAAAGGCAAGGATCTCGATAGGCAAATTTCACGTCATCTCAAGCAAGAAAAATTACAATAAAATATAAATTGTTAATAGGCCTTCATATATATATATCAAATTAATAGAGATTACAAAAGGTACATTTGATTGAAATAACGTAGATAGTTAGAACATTTTTTGCCCACTTGTCATGGGTTAGGTGGATGAACAAATTCAGAAAATTAACAAATCAGTCCTGCTGATGCAATAAAATCACGCCATTGCACTTGATAGACCGACCAGACAGCGATTTCTCCATATGCAATTGGTACCATCATTGCGTTGCCCCCACGCAGCTGAGGATCTATTGCAAGCTGATTGAGTTCAACAATAGACCTGAGTGATCGACCGCACTCAATTGCAACAACAGTTAGAAACCTTGCAGCCAAAGAACAACTGTGGCCACCACCTGCCATGCATGGTGGTACCTCTGCCTCATCGATCCAAAATTTTTAATGCACAAGTCTGACTTGCAGCCAGAAGAAAAAAGGCATGTTGTAAGTGGACAGGTTCATGCCATGGGTAAGATGCACAAGGACCAAGCTAATCATGCCGAGTGAATTTCCACGCCATGTCATAAGCATCATGCAATAGAAATTTCTAGCAAAATATATAGGAGTATGCAAGAACATATATAGAATTATGGAAGGTAGGTTGAGTATTGCCGATCACATTGCTAAGAAATATTACAATTTGACATGTATATGTATTTCATTTGAAGCAAATTACTAATGAAATAAAATATGCTTTTGAAATATTACAATTTGACATGTATATGTATTTCGTTTGAAACAAATTACTAATGAAATAAAATATGCTTTTCAGCGCAGCTGAATTGTATATATGAAGGGAATTCATCCTTCCCATATGTATGAGTACCAGCGGTCTGCCCCGTTTGTTTTGGTGTCTCATATGTATGAGCATCAATAGTCTACCTATTCTAAAGAATTCAAAAGAATTCAATATGACAGTCCATATCCAATGTTTCTGTGACATTGAAAGAATTCAAGATGACAGTTCATATACAATGTTCTGCAATATTAGAAAGGTTCAAGATGACATTTCATATCCAATGTTTTACGACATTAGAAGGGTTTAAGATGACAGTTCATGTCTAATATTCTACGACATTGAAAGACTTCGAGATAACATTTCATACACTACACCACGATTCACTTTTATCGAGTTATATTAGTTACCCATTATGAGTGGTAAAAGTAAGCGACCTACCAAAAGTTGATAAAGCCTTATATAATGACGGATGATTGGTCGGCAACTGTCAGAATCTATAACGTCTGATTATCAGTCGGTAAAGTGACTGCCCGCAACGAACTGTGGGTCGGAAAAAGTATGGCCCACCAATGCACGTAGACGTCGGAGGTGTCGAAGTGGGTGACGCCGGCGGCGATGGCGTGGTGGATGAGCGCGATCATGTCGGCCTCCGGCTTGGGCGGCCCGTAGTAAGCGGACATGCCCATGCAGCCGAGGCCCAGCGCCGAGACCTCCATCCCCTGCGAGCCAAGCTTGATGCGGGGGACCGTAACCGGAGCAGCAGCCATTGTTTGCTTCTAGTGTCGAAGCTGCAAGCTGCTATACCTATACTTGGGCTGGCGAGTGTTGAGTGAACTGGGCTTATTCCTACTCGGATTTATACTGATGTGCAGCTATGGCGCATGACATCAGGGGATAAGTCATTGTAACACTTTGTGTTTGCCAATATTAAGACCACTCCATTCGAATTCGAAATTTTCGAAAATCTGAGCTCGAAGAAATTTAAACCTAGTTTCAAATTGGTTCTAAATTTAAGTTTGAAATTTAAAAATGTGAGTTCAAAAAATTTCAATGAAATATTGTGAAACAAAAATCTCTCTTGAAAGTTCTTGCAACCACTTGAATTTTTGAGGTTTTCGAAGAATTTTTATTTGAGGTTTAAAAGTCCCAAATAATTGATTTTTACTCTAAGTATAGTCTGTCTTTGAAATTTAATATAAAATTATTTATTTCGATTTTTATGTTGACCCCAAAATGAAAATTGTTGATTTATAAAATTTTTACTCTCCTACAAAATTTCAAAAATTTTAGAGCTCGGAAAGTCATGCTTTCGGATTAAAAACAGAAAGCAGCACAAGAATTCCGAAAAATCGGGAAAAGGAAAAAGAACACGGGCTCGCCTGTCAGTCCGCTATCTCTCTTTCTCCCCCCCTTCCAACCTCGCGCATCCAGCGCAGCCCTCCACACGCTCGCGCCTCGCGCCCTCCTCGCTGCATGCACGCCACGGACTGGGGATGTGCCCTCGCGCGGACACAACACTCTCTCCATGTCCAAAGCCCTCTGCGCCCTCACTCTCTCTCTCTCTCGCCCTTGCGCGCTACCCACGAGATTCTCCGCTGAACGCCATCGCCTGTGAGGAGCAGCGCCGCCGAGCGACTTTCGGTCCCAAAGTTTGGACGTGAAGCTGCGCCACCCCGCCGTCTAGCTTCCCTAGCCGCCTTTCCTCCTCTCCGTGCGAGTGACCGAATTCTAAGTTTACCCCAAAATCCCATCTTCGGCACCGTCGGCCGCGCCTCCTCCAGTTGCGGCAACTCCGGTGAGCCTCGCTGCGTCTCCTTCGCTCTCTGACCTTCTTTGTCACCTGCAAATTCCTCCTAAGTCTCCAATTGAGCTTTCGTGGCCGGATTCGCAGGGATTGCGAGATTTCCTCGTCGTCGGCCGCTGAACCGAGCAACCTCACTATGGACGCCCCCTCTCTGTTCCTCCTCCACGACGACAACCTCGATGCCGAGCTTCTACTCACATCCGTGAAGCTGTAGGAGGAAGTCATTCTGGTTTTGGCCCACTGCAGCACCGACACGACCCCACCGAACGTCGTCCAGTGCCGCTCGTCGTGGTCAGGCAAATTCCGGTGAGAGCCATCGCCTTTAGACCCCACCATCGAGTTGCCCTCACTGCACTGATCATGTTAGGCCGGCTCCTCTGAGCTCCACCGCCCAGAGCTGAGCTCCGGCGAGCCGCGCCGGCGAGGCCTCCACGGGGGATCCGGTGTGGCCGTGTGCCCCGATCCCGTGCGGCCGTTGTTTCAAGCGCGCTTCCGTGCGGCTGCGACTGTAGGCCGACATGTGGCGCACGAAGGAGAATAATTTCGGAAATTATTTATTCTTTGTGTAGAAATTTGTAAAAATCATAGAAAATTTGTATGAACTCCAAAAATTACAAATAATATACCGTTGGAATCCTCTCATCATGTAGAGAACTTCCAAACTTGCATTTTCTGCATTAAAATTAATTCTAATAATTAAATAAAGTACCTTGTACATATGTGTATATCATCATTTTTCTTGCATATTAAAAATGTGAAAAATACATAATTATGTTCTACTAATTAATATATGTCATCTTAGAGTTATTTAGAATTTATACACTTATATATCATTTATAGATAAGTTATTACTCTTAGATACGAATTAAATCATTAGAAATTCATAATATTGCACTAAAATATAAAATTGGTCCAGAAATTAGTTGATAGCTTTGTTAGTATTTTGAACAACTAAATTTGTGATTTATGCCTTTAAGAACCATATTAAGAAAATTTAGAAGTAATCTTCCCAATTATGAATTATTTATTATTGTATAAAAATTCATTTTGGAAAACTATTTCATATAAATTCCAGCAGCACCTTGGTCTAATAAAGTTCTTTTTCATGAAATCATCATCATGCTTTTCTTGTCATATCATCACATATTCATCTTTGACATATGCATTCATGAGCATATCATCACATGTGAGCATCTTTGTCACATGCGATGACAAGTAAAATATTAAATGTCATTAGATGCATAACTAATCGTACTCGCACATCATTTCACACATTTAGAAAACATCGCGGAAGACCGAGATCTAGCGCTGATCACCCTGGTGTCGTCCGTCACTTAAGACATTCCTCTTGTTTGTGCAAACTCTCAGCAAACCGAAGGCAAGTCCCGGTGCATTAACCCTGTTTTAAATTTTTGTTTTGTCACTATGTATTGTATAGCTAATATATTGTGCATTAAGTTGTAGGAGTTGTTTGGAACTCTAGAATGTATCATAGTACCAATTACCTCTATTGAGTATATATTGGTACAGGTAACTCGATATAGAGCTAGGCTATGAGTTCTAATCAACGGTAGAAGTCGAGTGAATTAGAAACCTCACTCGTGAGATTATAGGTTTGACTTTATTCCACACTTGAATAAACCTGAGACCGGGCGGAGATAGAGTATAAGTGGGATTGAGAAGGCTAGGCCTTCGCGGTGGTAGCCTCATCTGTGTCGGTTAAAGACCGATTTGAGTGTGACCCTGTTGAGCAAGTTTGAACGTACCGAATATATACTGGGGATATGTGACCTAGAAAACTAATGTAGTAAAACGTCATAGTGGTTGGACGACCCCCACCTCTCTTTTGGTGGCGGCGGAGGAGAGCTTTGGGTCTAACTATGGATATGTCCTACGTGGTGATCGCATGGAGGACTCTGTGCTCGGGAGAGGTGCGCCTGTTCGGACCAGCTCTATGAGTTGAGCGAAAAGTGGTCACGTGCGGCTTCTAAGAAGCGTGTACGTGTCGTGTACTTTGAGTTTTTTCTAGCTGGTGTAAATCGATTATAATCGCTGTCTCTCACAATAACGAGTACCACTTGTTCACTGCGTCATGTCGTAGTAACAACTGGACTAATAATAATGATAATATGATTTGTTGCTTAGTTATAGGTATTTATTTGGCAACCATGATTGTAGTAGACGATAGTGCAAATTAAATTTATTTTTTTTGTACTTAATTTACTGCTAAAACCTGAAAGTAAGAATCCGTTGTTAGTACCATGTTTTATGCAAATGGCTATTTCCTGAGTCAACCTCTTATGTTTAGGAGTCGGCTGTAGTTAGCAAATTTTAACAGGTAAAACTTGCTGAGTAATTAATATTCACGGTTTGTTGTTTCTTCTTTTTGTTGTGTGTAGTTCTTTCTGCAGGTAGCTGGTGTGGCTGTTGCGGTCAAAGAGTGTGAGAAAGTGAGGCTCCTGCGAACTGGTCCTGTAAACCGATTCTCTCCTCCCTGAACTCCGGTCGCGAGAAGTGGAGCATGTCTTAGGGCAAGATATGTTTTGTAGTAGGAAACCGTCGTATCTCTTTTATGTCACTTCTGTTATGTTTTAAACTCTGTTTTAAATTTATCCCTCTTAAGACTACTTGAACTTTATTGTAAGACTTAATCGGTTTCCTATTTTATATTATCATTCGTGTTATACTATTTGAGTATTGTTGCTCAATATCACCCGAGATCGATCTTAAGCGAGCCGTCCAGTATTTTGGGACGGTTCTGCCACAGTCATCCGGCGGCTTAGGAGAATGAATTATTTTATGCGCGGAGTCATTGTGCCAGCCACTGAAAGCGGACACTGACCTAACCTAGGACCACTACCTTACCTCGGAGTTCATAGATTCGTCACAACTTCGCAGATATTGACCTTATCTCTCCAACATAGTATTGACTCCTTGTTTGAAAAAAAAAAAAAAAAAGCATGTGTGGTGTATGAAAAATTGCTAGATTAATGTGCAAGTGGCACTGTTCGTGGCAACATAGCCACACCAGTCATTCCCTCCACTTTTCACTTGTAATTATCACCATTGATTTTTATTATCATCTTTGAACTATTCATCTTATTTAAAAATGTATGATAAATGTCATATATTTTGTTATAATTTACTTTACAATAAAATGTATTTGAGATATGACTTATACTTTAATTTGTTTGAACTTTTTAACAAGACTAAGTGTCAGAGATGACGTTAAAAGTTAATAGTGACAACAATTAAAATTAAAAAAACAGTGAGAGTCAAATAAATAGGGTTGCAAGTGGTTTATCCGAATCACCAAGATAGCCTAATGTAAACTATTATTAAACAGTGTCACAAAATTAATCACACAAAGTGATGATGATGCTAAAGGTGACTTGTAATTAACAAAAGATGCTACTCCCTCCGTTCCTTATTATAAGTCAATTTAGACTTCTCAAAATTTCTCAAATTATAAGTCGTTTTCACTTTTCGAAATAATTTTTTCTCTTCCCAGTACATTTGCACTCTCTCTCCTCCTCGTTTTAGTGCTTGGATCTAAAATGATTTATAAAAAAGGACAGAGAGAGTACCGTTGAGTAACATGCAACTACAATCATTGCATCAATGCTGATACAGATTGACACAGAATGCTGTTGGTTAACCTTGAAATAACGAAGCTTCTGCTTTTTGTTTGCAGGAGTGGTTGGATACTGGAGTCCTGGTTGCTTCATGACACTGATATATAAATAGTAGACTCTAACAGTACATTTGTCATTTATGGAGCCTATTCTTGGACAAAAAGATAAGGATCTGGATAGCCAAATTTCACATGTCATCCTCAAGCAAAGAAAAATTACAATAGAAATATACATTGTTGATAGCCATTTATATATATTTAATCAAATTAATAGACATCACAAAAAGTTTCATTTGATTTCAGTAAATGTCACTAATATGGACCAACATCTACACAAAATATAGATCACTAAAATAACTTAGATAATTAGAACACTTTTCCACCCACTGATCATGGTTTAGGTGGATGACCTAATTAATTCAGAAAATGCATGCATCAGTCCTGCCAGTGCATTAACATTATGCCATTGCAGTTGACAGAGCAACCACACAGCGACTCCTTCCATATGCAAGTGGTACCATGCATCATCCATTGCATTGGGTTCCATACATGGTGCATCCTTGCTCGTGCCCTCACCTGGTTGAGGATTTGTTGCAAGCTGTCAATACTGATAAACCCGAGTGTTTTAATTAAGCTTGTTTCTAATATACCATGGTCCATAAATATCAGCTGGCATGCTTAATTCTAGCTGTCACTGTCGTTTCATTAGCAATGGTGTTTTGTGTAGTGTCGCAAATGAATTTTTTTTATGTCAATTTGTGATAGTGACATTAGAGCTGATACAGACCGTCACTTATTGCCAACAACAGTTAAGAACCTTTCAGGCGGGGAACAACGGTGGACACCACTTGCCATGGCGATACTTTGTGCATCATTGGTCTAAAAAATTTCTAATTAATTCACAGTTTGACCTCACTAGAAAAAAATTAAGAAATAGTGACCATACTTTTAGTAACCAATTAATTTAGTTACTATATGATTACTTTTAGTAACCAAAATTTTAATCAATTGGTTACCAAAAATCTGATTCTAATTCCCGCCACATATTTGTTTTAGCTTGGTGACTAAAACACGATACTACTACAGCAACCAAGTTGGCGCGGGCCTGTGTCCGTTGACGGAGCCAATGAAATAAACAAATACTACGGAGTATTATACGCGGACGCAGAGAGCAGTGCGGTGAATCGATCAAAAAAAAAAAAAAAGCAGAGCGGCGCTTCTCACTTTGTGCGTCCAGTGCGGTGGTGGCGGGAGCGGCGCGGTGTTGCCGGGCGCGGAGCGGGGCGGCAGTTTTCGAGCGCAGAGCGGGGCGGCAGTGCGGGTGACGGAGCAGCGGCAGAGCGGCCCGAGCGGGGCGCGGAACGCGCAGCGCGATCCAGAGCAGCAGCGCAACCTAGAGTCGGGGCCAGAGCGGCGACCTGGGCCAACATTCTGGAACAGCGGGAGGCCAGCGAGCAAACACGAGGAAGACATCAACTCCAACGAATCCCCTTTTCCAACCAGTTCTAAGTATGAAATTTCTTCTCCTCATTCCCTTCAAAATTTCTCATCATGGTGCCCCTTCGTGACTTGTTTGATCCGCAATTCTAGTCCATGCCTGATATTGCATTTGACATTATGGTTTATCTTAGAAACAAAATCTGTCATTTGTATTAGGAATTTTGTTAGGTTTTAGTGATGCCTTTCAGATCTACCGACAAATTCTAATTTGTGAGCGCCCGAGATATTTGTGTCCTCTAACTTTATGAAAATTTAGCGATAGTTTAGAATTGACCTTACATAATGCCCTTGTTTTATGTAGGCTAATTCAGAGATTTTGTGATGATTGAACATATTATAACTTGAGTTTTTTGTTTAGAAATTAGCTAGCTAACATAAGGGCTACGAGCAGGAATAAAATAGATATGTATTAATGGGTAGAACTGACCTCACATGCCCCTAGTTTTATGTAGGCTATTTCAGAGATTGTGTGACTTTTCAGAACAGTGGAGTGTCCTAATAAAAGTGATTTGGCAGCATTATCAAGTAACAATTCCTGTAGAGTTCATTCATGAAAGATAATTAGTTTCTGTAATAGTCACAATTTCTTTCAAAATGTGATTCTTTCACCTCCCATTTAGTACTCTTTTCATTCCATCACACGGTGTTCACTATTTATGTTGCTCAAGTTCAGTGTTACTCCTGAATTGGTACACAAATAATTCATTGCCTTTACTGCAATATTCTGCTTCCTGTTTTAATTTTTCATGTTACTCGACCAGTGGACGCGACTGTATTCTTATATCTAGTACCCTGCTCTACAAAAAGACTACTCATATGTGCACGGCCACTCCTTCCCTTGTGTTTTGTACGATTAGTATTGAACATGCTCTTCCTGATTGTCCAAGCAAGCAGGGTGCCTGCTTTTCTCTGTTGCTGATAGCGAAACCAATTGACTGAATATGTAGGTCATATAGGTGTGAACATGTAGTCTGAATACTAATCATTCTTGTAGTATTCATTACTCGGTTTGGTTGTTCACTACTCCATTTGGTGGAGTTTTATTTAGTTTGGTACAAAAGAAGCCATTACAATATTTGCTTGTTCACTACTCTGTAAAAAATAATACATACATGAATGGTTAATACAGTGTAAACTACAGCCCACTGCCACAGGAATGATTCGTACGTATCATATTCATATTATAGGGCTACATAATTTTATTACTCGTGTTCATAATTGTAGAAACGGTCAGTGACAGCAAAAGTTAGTGGTTGAGGCTACCCTATATTTTATTACACTATAATTGTAACAAAATAAGTCACAATGAGCCACAACTTACTATTTATTCTTACAGGTTATGTGGTGTCTGATTTGATCTAAAAAAAGGTGACTACAATGACAGTTCATTTCTTCTATCCTTGTGGTATATTTCTGCTACTCTCGCTGCCTGTTTCTTCAATTCAGTACACACATCGACTAGAATTCTCCAATTCTGTTTTTTAACTATTTCGATTCATATTTTGGTTGATGAGATTTCCAGTGTTTGTTCAATAGCAAGTTAATTTAACCCTCCACTACAGCACTATACAGCGGCACCTGGGACATCACATTAGAAAACATACTAGATTCCAGAGCTACGAAATGGGCCAGTGCACACAAGTGGTGTATTATAGCAGCCTCCTAATTGTAGCTTGTTATTATAACAACCTCCAGAAACCTGTTTTGTGCTTATTATAGCAGCCTCCCGAAACCTGTTTTGTGCTTGTTATTATCGCAGCCTCCAGAAACCTGTTTTGTCCCAGACACAACATATTGGTGTGAGCTTACTTTGTTCTTGTTATTATAGCAGCCTCCAGAAACCTGTTTTGCCAAATTGTAGCGGTGCTGCTAACCATGAGTGAGATCCATTGTAAAAAAAGTTTATTTTCCTGGTACAGGAATAGTGGTAGTTCCAAATGTTTAAGGTTTTTATATTCATTTCCACCTGTAATGAACGGTGTTTAAGGAACTTAACAACTATTTTGTTTGACTCTGTTTCCTCTCTTTTTTCTTTCTTCTTTTGATGCAACCTCTGTTTGATGGCAGATAGTTCAACTCTTGATGATGTCCGTTGTTTGATGATTTCAACCTTAGATACTTCAATTGCATCTGGCAGATGGCTCTGTTTCCTGTCTTTTTTCTTTCTTCTCTTGATGTTGTCTGCTGCAATCTTCTTTTGTGTATAGGGTCTCCTTCTTTAAAGCATGGCCATGTAACCAGCAAGAGTTGCGATGCTTAGGCTGGAGTAAAACTATTGATATAGCAGGAACACGCTGTAGAGACACTCATACAAGCTCTTCTGATGGACAAGGTAAATAGACTTTGGTGCATGCTTACTATTTGTTAAATAGAGGCCTTGCATCACATTTTGACAGTGACAAAATAAAGGATAATGAGTTGCAGGTTATTATTTATTTTCTTGCTGGCTCTCTTGTGTCTGATGGGATCTCCAAGTGGTGAAGCATGAATGAGGTACATCCACGGTAATAAAGCTATGTCTTCTGAAATATATTTTCTCTGCCTTGTGTTGTCTGATGGTGTGCTTATCAGTAGCAATCAGTGCCAATACGATTGTCCATCCTAGAGAAGTTATATGAGCAGATTCATTTTAACCATTCGCACAATATTGTAAAGCATCTTACTAAACACTGCTTTGCAATGGACATTCACATTACCATGTGCATTGTTAAGGAAACTGCTACATTGCATCTTATTTTCGCATCACTTAATTTTCAAACTGGCATTCTGATGGTAAGAATTCCCCGGTAAATGCAGTTCCTATGGTTGGTCCTGCTGATTTTTATAATCATAACAAACTTTCTTTTATGAACCAGGCAAGAAAAACAAACATTGACAGAGGGGATGACAAGCAGCTCAAGCATCAGGTGTCCTTGAACAACTAGCATCCAGAGTCGGCACATGTTGGCAATCCAAGTGCAATTCTTCAATTATATTTACTGACTAAGATTTGCTTGGTCTCTATGAGCATTTAGTAACTAATGTTTTGCTTTGTTGCTGAAATTTTGTAGTAACTAATATATTCTTGGTAACTAAAACCATTCACCTATTGTAACCAAGGATAAGATGGTGACTATTGATGGGGGATTTAGTCACCAACATAATACATGTCGGTGACTAAAAAGTTGTAGTGACAGGGCTGTTGTCACCACAATGTGCCCAAGTTTTGTTTTTTTCTAATTACTATTAGCAACCAATTTGAACTTTTTAGTGACCAATGTCCTTGGTGGCTAAAAGCTACTTTTCCTGCAGTGCCTGCTGCCAGATTAAAAAAGGCACGCTATAGGTGGACAGATTCAAGCCATGTAGAGGTTAACATGCACAAGGACCAAGCTGATCATGTCGAGTGAATTCTCATGCCATGACCCACCGAGGCGATGGCTTGCGCTGGAACAAGCTTTCCCACTGCCACACGGATGATAGAAATTTCCTATAGCATAATAAGAATGTGTAAGGACATTTATAGAATAAAGGAAGGTACGTTGAGTATTGCCGATCACATTGCTAAGAACTACTGCAATTTTACATGTGTATGTATTTCGTTTGAAATAAATTACGAATGAAATAAAATACACTTTTCAGTGTAGCTGAATTGTATATATGAAGGGAGCAGGTGAACCCAAAGTTGATTTAAGAGGGCATGATCCCATGGTGTACCATGCCTCAGGTGCTGCCCTGTCTGTGTACTATCAAAAATTCTGAAATCAAGAGCAATTTCTACCCCAAAAAAGACTTTCGCTATTTCCTGGAATGCATATTGTCGAATTGAACTCTGACTCATTGAGCACGATAATCGAGATACATTTGACTATGCACATATATCCGCAGCATTGTTAATCAACTGTGTTAAAAGGAAAAAAAATTATTGACAACATAGTGCCTTTAATATTCATCATTGAAAAAAGAATTGTTGTGGAGGATAGAGTAACTGAAGGAGTAGTACACAAATGAACATGGCGTCATATCTCCCACATTAAAGAAACATATTGATCTTACTATTGTGATTTCTATGTTCCTGTTAAAGTCAGCATGTACACCAGTTAATATGCCTTTATATCTCCTATATTAAAGGAAAAAAAATCATCATCAAACTATGATTTCTCTGTTTTTTTAATGTGAGCCTGATACCATAAATTGGTGTTGACACTCAAAAATCACAGGGCCATCGGAGTATCCGGCACGTTGCCGGAGTGTCCAGTGAGCTCTCTCGGGTTCGGGCACTCAGCCCACCGGAGTGTTCGGCACATTGCTGAAGTGTTCGGTAAGTCCTCTCGGGTTCGGGCACTTAGGTCCCAAGAATGTCCGGCACGTCACCGAAGTGTCTCCGATGAGCCCTCTCAGGTTCGAAGAATTACATGATGGAACCTTCGGCACTTTATCGGAGACTCCAGTCCCCGGAAGTGTCCGACACTTTACCGGAGACCTCGGTAATGCTGATTTAGGAAAGTTTTCAGCTGATTGATTCTAATTTCTTTCCTAACTGGTGAGATTAGTTGCCCTGCGGAATAAGACCATCCCTCCTCTATAACACAGAGGCTCATGGTTGGTTGAAGATCATCCTAATCGATCAAAACAATTTGACTTTACATTTCGTTCTTCTCCAAACCCTAATCTTCATACTCGATTCTCGTGCTACTCTTCTTTCATCCCAGCGACGTTTGAAGGCCATTCGGCTGTCCTGACCGAGCCCGGATCATCCTTAAGACGATCCTTCTCTGACGAAGTCCCTCTCGAGGCGAGATTGTGTAGGTGCTTCCCCAAACTCGGCGTTGAAGAAACGTCCGCGTTTTCGCACACAGACATGCGAGCGGTGTGCTGGCCCAGACCCGATTTCGACGTCAACACACTTTTTGTCGACTTCGCTGGGAACGAGTGATTTCGGTTGCACAAATCGAATTATCATTTCCACCATGACCTCCGAGATCTTCACGACGAACATCGTCATGCCATCCTTAGAGGAATTGTCCGAGGAGACGCGCAAGGCGTTCTTAGAACGCCGGAGGGCCTCCGAAGAGGCGCACAAAGCGCGTGAGGAGCGGGAGCTACAGGAGTACTTGGCATTGTTTCAAGAAGGACCGCCAAGGCGCGATCTCACAAGTGAAGGAACCCGCTCTTCCGGCCGTCGATGATGACGCGGCCATGGGTGCTGCCAATGTAAGGACACCCTCCCGTTACTTTTGAAGACCTTTTGTATTACTTTGCTGATATGAAAAAGGTCTTGACGAACGATATACAATACATGATCCAAGAAAACTTGTCTAAGTCTAAAAATGTTAGTATTGCATCATCGTCTCATGTTGCTCATGTAGGTCCTACTATTGATGCATCGGCGCCTATTACGTCAAGTGTAGAACAACCTCCGTATAGCATGCCGTTGAACTCGTTTAGTGAGTAAACTAGTTTTCCGTCTCATGCGTAAACTAGTGCTTTGGTAGGGTCTCCCGCTAGCATAGAGCCAATTACTAGCATCTCTAATACGGACACTAGCCGATTGAATGAATTGGCTAATTTTGTTCTTGCTTACCGTACCGTCGCATATAGTATACCACCTATTCCACTTTGCGGTACGGATATCTCTTATGGCCATAGTCTTAATGAATTGTTTAGCGCCATGAAAACGAGCACACATCCCTCATCCCCGGATACATCCACTAGCCACCTATAACAAACATAGAGGAGTGTATGGCTCGCATTAAGGAGGACTTAAACAAATAATTTCGTGAGACATTAGGGGTAGACCTTAAGGGAAAGGATCGGATTTATCAAAAACCGTATCCCGTATACTTTGATTCGGTCTCATATCCTATTGGATGGCGTGTTCTCAACTTCGTCAAATTCAATGACGAAAATAGCAAAACCACTTGGAAACACGTTAGCCAATATGTAGCACAATTAGGAGAAACGAGTTTTAGTGAGGCTTTAAAAGTAAGATTGTTTTCTTTATCACTAACCGGAACCGCTTTTCTTTTGGTTTTCATCATTGTCCCCGGGGTCCATATATATGTGGGAGTCTTTAGAGCGCAAGTTTCATGACCACTTTTATTCTGAGGACAACGAATTGAAGTTGTCACACTTGACATCAGTTCGGCAAAGGAAAGAGGAACCCGTCGTTGACTATCTTCTGCGGTTTAAAGATATTAAGAATCGATGCTTTAATCTAACAATTTCTGAAAAAGACTTAGCCGACCTAGCTTGTAGTGGTTTACGGTCGCATCTTAAAGAAAAGTTAGAGGGATACGATTTTCTTACACTCACCCACCTCCAACAAAGGGCTTCGGCTCAAGAAAGCCAAAGCAAAGAAATAAAACATGACTACAAGACCCGTCGTAGAATGTGATTCGGATAGCTTCGATGATGATTCTAATGACATCTTGGCTGCCAAGTTTGTTTGACTCTCTAAGGCCAAATCATTTGCCTGTGATTTGCTCAAACTGGTTCATAAAAATCGAAAAGACGATGTGAAATACACCTTTGATGTAGCCAAATGTGATAGAATATTTGATGAGCTGCACAAAGGTGAATACATTAAGATCGTATATACTTTACCTTCGACGGATGAGATTAAGCGTAGGGCATATTGTAAATGGCATAACTTTTATTCTCATGCTACTAATGATTGCAATGTTTTTCGTCGATAGGTCCAATTGACGCTTAATGAAGGACGATTGAGTCTTAAAGAGATGTAGATCGACAAGCACTCTTTCCCCGTCAATACTCTAGAGCTCAACTCTAAGATGTTGATTCGGCCTCATCAAGCCGATACAACCAAAGAGAAGAATGTGATCATCGTGGATGAGATGCCCGTTTCTCCAAGTGAGAAAGGTGCCTATAAGAAAGTGGTGCTTGAGAAGTCCTCCAATGGTCAAGAGTCTTTAAAAGTCACCATTCAAGGCTCTAAACCCGAGGGGCAAGCTACATAGCCCAAGATGATAAAATTGAAGAATCTTAAAGTGAGCAAGTGGAAGGTGAATCAAGGTAAGGCCACGGATCAGAGGATGGGGCCTAAAAGCGCTTTTGATCGGCTCATGGCTAAGTACGAGAATCAAAAGACCGATTCGAATAATCGGTCTATGAAGCGATCAAGATCACCACCTAAGAGAGGCAGCCCATCTAAAAAGTAGATGAGGCCAACCGTGAATGTGCATGGATCTCCTCCTTCTTTTCCTCCACATGGCTTCGGAGTGCCATCACCATAGTTCCATCCTATGCCCTGCCGACCATTCCGGTGTGGCATCCATATATGAGACCGTGGATGTCCGTACCACCGATGCCTATGTCACCAAAGCCCGTTCCACTGATGCCACGATGTCAAAATCGAAGGAGTCTTCATAGGACCGATCACTTTGGATAATCTAGTCGAAAAGGCTTCCCATGACCATAAAGCTAGCAGCAGCAAGAGCTCCTACAAGTACAAGCAATCGAGGTGGTGTCCACCTGGCTTGTCTCACACTCAAAAGAGAAAGCTCTAAAAGCTGCGTCTCTCGAAAATGCGAGAAGAAGAGGCGGAGAAAAAGAGAGATGAGGTATTCAATGAGATCAAGCCAATGGTCCCTTAAGGTAAGTAGTGGAGGGTTAAGAAGCTCGAGGCCCCTACTTCACCGGTAACGGAGGAAGCGGAGGCTACTCCGAAGCTATTTGGTTTGGCCGATGCCATATTGGGAGAGGACCCCGCAGCGACCTCGCCCACGGGAGACGTCGACATATCCGAGTTTGACGACGACGACCTCTTGGACTATGAGCCTACACTGCCTCGGGAAGGTATGGACATTAACACTATTGCTTATCCCTTTTCGATTATTCGCTTATATAAGAAGAAGAAGTCATGGCACAAATCGACTTTGAGCCAAAAAGTGCTATTTTCGAAAAGCCCGAGGAATCGAAAAACTATTTGAAACCCCTCTATGTGAGAGGTCATATTAATGGTTCATCGATTTATCGCATGCTCGTGGACGACGGTGCTATTGTTAATCTAATGCCGTAATTTTTTGTTTAAGAAGTTAGATAAAGCCAATGAAGAGCTCATCTAGACCAACATGACATTGAACAAGGTGGGAGAAGGAGACCCTATCGAGGCTAAAGAGGTCGCTTCTATAGAACTCATTGTTGCAAGCAAGACCATGGCTACCGCTTTTTTTGTTACCGATGTGCGCGGTAATTATAGCTTGATCTTAGGGCATGACTGGATTCATGTTAATAGATGTGTTTCTTCTACTTTACATCAATTCTTGATACAATAGATAGGTGACGATGTAGACGTGTTTTATACGGATGCATCGGCTTGTGTTGCTATGGCCGAATCATCTTCATTGCCGCATGACGCTATCAAGTGCTTTACTAGTTTAGACTTGACAAATTATGATTTTTATACGTAACTAGAGATGGTTTTGTACCGTCAATATAAAGCCGATAGAGAATCGGCTCAACCATATAATGTGATTTAATGAATTCTAATCTTGATTGGTTGCAAAAGAGAGTGAAACACTATCGGTCTAACACGAACGATACGACGATATGTGTGAAGCTATCAAGGAAATAGAAGATATGGATAAGTTAGAACAAGGATTCACATCAGCCGATCCTCTTGAGGAGGTGAAACTTGGCAGCGATGATAATCCGAGACCAACTTACCTAATAAAAATCTGAAAGTCAATTATAAGGTGAAGTTAATCGGTTTACTAATAGAATATGTGGATTGTTTTGCATGATCTTATAATTAAATGCCTGGGTTGAGCCACGAGTTAGTTGAACATTGGCTTCCAATAAAATCTGATTTTAGACCTTTTAAGCAACCGATGAGGAGGTTTAACCCGAATATGTATAATCGGATTAAAGAAGAAATTAACCGATTACTTAATGCGAAATTCATAAGACCTTGCAGATATGCGGAGTGGATATCCAACATCGTGCGGGTGAAAAAGAACACTGGTAAGATTAGAGTTTGCATTGATTTCAAAAATTTAAATAGAGCCACTCCTAAAGATGAATATCCTATGCCCATAGCGGATATGTTGATTAATGATGCTTTCGACCATAGAGTTATTAGCTTTTTTGATGGTAATGCGGGATACAACCAAATCTTTATGATCAAAGAGGATATATCTAAAACTGCTTTTAGATATTCTTGTTTTGTAGGATTTTTGAGTGGGTTATCATGACTTTTGGATTAAAGAATGCGGCTGTCACAAATCAAAGAGCCATGAATTTTATCTTTTATGATTTGCTTGGTGTTATCATGAAGGTTTATATAGATGTGATGATCAAATCGATTGCTTTAGATTCTCACTTGATCAATTTGCAACTTGCTTTGGACCAAATGCATCGTTTCGGTTTGAAAATATATCCGCTCAAATGTGTTTTTGGTGTATCGGTCGAAAAGTTTTTAAGGTTCTTAATTCATGAAAAGGGCATAGAGGTAGATTCTAAGAAGATAGAAACAATTAGAAACGTACAAAAGCTTACATATAAAAGAGAGTTGCAAAGCTTCTTAAGAAAAGTGAATTACTTAAGGTGATTTATTTTCAACTTGTCGGAAAAGATTAATGCATTTACTCCTATTCTTCGGCTAAAAAATAAAGCTGAATTTACTTGAGGGACAAAACAGCAAGAAGTTTTTGAAAAGATCATAGAATACTTGTTTTCGCCACCAGTGCTTAGGGCGCCTAAGGGAGGAGTCCTTTTCCGTCTTTACGTAGCGGCAAAAGATGATGTGGTTGGTGCTGTTTTGATACAAGAAGCCGAAGAAAAAGAGTATGTGATCACCTATGTGAGCCAACGATTGGTAGATGCGGAAATAAGGTACACTCTTATCAAAAAACTATGTTTTTTCTTATATCATGCTTGCACCAAGTTGAGACATTATTTGCTATCTAGCACTTGTGTGGTTGTTTGTCAAATCGATGTTTCTAAACATATGTTGCATAGGTCGATTTTTAATAGTAGGCTTGGTAAATGGGCTTATGCATTGATTGAATATGATTTGGCTTATGAATCGTTAAAATCCATGAAAGCTCAAATTGTTGCTAAATTTATTGTTAAACATCGAATTGATTTAGAACATGATCTAGATGTTACTTATGTTACTTTTACCTCTTGAAAATTATATTTTGATGGATCGGTTTGTAAAGAGGGTCAAGGTGTTGGTGTGATTTTAGTATCTTCTTATGATGCACACTTTTAATTATCAAACTGATTAGAGTATGATTGCACCAATAACCAAGCCGAATATGAATCATTGTTGTTCGGTTTAGAGATGTTGGAGTCCATGGGGGTTAAGCATGTAGAGGTTTTCGGTGATTCGTTGTTAGTAGTGCAACAAATTTTTGAAAATTTTTAATGCTTAGACGGATCATTGAATGCCATCTTAGATAAATGCTTAGACATCATTAGAAGAATAGATGAATTCAACATACATCATGTGCTTAGGTCAGAAAACAGTGAGGCCAATGAGTTGGCTCAACAAGCATCGGGTTACAATGTTGGTAAAGGTAGATTTTCAGTCAGTAAAAAACCGATGCTTGAGATGCTGGAATTAGACCGTTCGGACACTAACACATCAAACCGTGATAGTACCGAATCACTTGATTGGAGGTCACCTATAATTTTATACATCCGTAGCCCAACTTAAAGTATAGACAGGAAAGTTCGGCATGTGGCTTTTAAATATACTTTGATCGATGGTGACTTATATCGTCGAACGGGGGATGATTTGCTTTTAAAATGTTTAGGTGATGACGAGGCTAGAGTAACTATGAGAGAAGTTCATGAGGGCATTTGTAGTACGCATCAATCGGCTTCAAAGATGAAATGGTTATTGAGGAGAGTCGGATTCTATTGGCCAACCATGATTACCGATTGCTATCGCTACTACAAAGGATGCGAAGAGTGCCAAAAATTTAGAAACATTCAATTGACACCCGTAACCATGATGAACCTCATTATAGAACCATGGCCATTTCGAGGATAGAGATTGAACTTCATAAGGCAGATAAATCCTCCATCTTTGAAGAGATATCATTTCGTGTTGGTCGCGATGGATTACTTCACTAAATGGACCGAAGCGGTGGCTCTAAAAAACATGACACACAAAGAGGTAATTGTGTTTATTACCGAGCATATTATTCATAGATTCGACATATCTCAAACTTTAACTACCGACCAAGGTACTTCCTTTACGTCCAGTCATGTTAAAAAGTTTGGCGAATCTTACGGAATTAGGATACTCAATTTATCTCTATATTATGCTCAAGCCAATGGTCAGGCCGAGTCTAGTAACAAAATATTGATTAAACTCATTAAGAAAAAGATAAAAGACCATCCCAAAAGATGGCATGAAGTCTTATCGAAAGCATTGTGAGCTTATCGGATATCTAGGCATAGGGCAACTAAGGTAATGCCCTATGAACTAATGTATGGACAAGAGGCCGTTTTAGCCGTTGAGGTAAATCTAGAAGCTCTAAAGTTGACCAAACAAAATGATTTATCCACCGATGAGTATAGAACTCTAATGCTAGACAATATCGATGAAGTCACCGATAAGCGTTTAAATGCCTTGAAAAAAATTGAGAGAGACAAGGCTAGAGTTGCTAGAGCCTACAATAAGAAGGTGAAAGTTAAAACCTTTCAAGTGGGCGAATTGGTTTGAAAAACTATTCTGTCTGTAGGCTCAAGAAGCAACAAGTTCAAAAAATAGTCTCCAAGTTGAGAAGGGTTATACCGAATAGTAAAAGTCATCGCCGAAAACGCATACATGTTGAAAGATATTCGCGGAGAATTACTACCTAGGGCCTTTAACGGCCGATACTTGAAAAAATATCATCCAAATATATGGCAAGAAGCATAAGAGAAAAGTGACCGATGTGAAAAACATCGTTGCCAAAATTGAATACAATGGCCGATGAATTAAAAAAACCATCGCCCTTAGAGGTTTTTGGGTGCTTAAATATTTTATGGTGTAAAAACTTCACCAAAAAACAGAGGGGCATATGTTGACACCCAAAAATCATAGTGCCACCAGAGTATCCAGCACGTTGCCGAAGTGTCCGGTGAGCCCTCTCGGGTTCGGGCGCTCGGCCCATCAGAGTGTCTGGCACGTTGCTAGAGTGCCCGGTAAGCCCTCTCAGGTTCAGGCACTTGGCCCATCGGAGTGTCCGGTACGTCGCCGAAGTGTCCGATGAGCCCTCTCGGGTTCGGGCACTCAGCCCATCGGAGTGTCCAACATGTTGCTGAAGTGTTCGGTGAGCCCTCTCGGGTTCGGAGAATTACACAACGGAACCTCCGGCACTTTATCGGAGACTTCGGTCATCGGAGTGTTTGACGCTTTACCGGAGACTAGTAATGCTGATGTAGGAAAATTTTTAGCTGATTGATTCTAATTTCTTTTCTAACTCGTGAGATTAATTGCCCTACAGGATAAGACCATCCCTCCTCTATAAAACAGAGGTCCATAGCCGGTTGAGGATCATTCCAATCGATCAAAATAATTTTCCTTTACATATTATTCTTCTCTAAACCCTAATCCCTTTACTCGATCCTTGTGCTGTTCTTTCTTTGTCCCAGTGACGTTTGAAAGCGATCCAGCTGACTTGACGGAGCCCGGATCATCCCTAAGATGATTCTCTTCCGACGGGGTCCCTCCCGAGGCGGGACTGTCTAGGTGCTGCCCTAAACCCGGCGTTGAAAAAACGTCGGCGTTCCCGCACACGGACGTGCGAGCGGTATGTTGGCTCGAACCCGATTTCGACGTCAACAATTGGCTACAATTTGCTGGAGGAAACAGAGTAGAATGTTTTTCCTATGCTGAAGTTATTTTTAGTATGGAGTTGTTCGAGCAAGGTTGAACTGTGAATCTATGGACCGTGTTCAGGTTATGCCAGGGCCTACTAGGAACTCCAATCACCATTACTAATGGTAAAAGGAAACCCCATGCAAATCTAAGCAATTGTTTTAAACCACAGCACTACTCAAACATGCTGATGCTCATGTCATCTTGTGAAAACCTTGATGATGAAACCATAGGCGGTGAACGATGCATTCATCACTTTTGTGGTTACAGACAAAATTAGTTTTTAGTGTTTGATGACTTTGTAGAAGTAATTTGTGGACACCAGTTTCTACAGGCTGAAGGGATGAATCCACATTATTTTACTTCTTGCTCTAGGGTGATAATATACTGTTCGTGTTTATATTCCCTTTAATGCAATGTAATTTGCACATTCTTTTACTAAAGATTGTGCCCAGTGTTTTTTGACCCAGTCCCAGTCTGTTTTTATTCAATTAGCAATAGGAAAATGTATCAATGAGAGCTATCCTAGTTTTATTTACAAAAAGGTCACATCATTGGATTGCTTGTATTCTTTTCCATCCTCCACATCTGGAACACCAACGATTCTCCCTTGTCCAGGAACATTGACGTGCTTTTCTCATCTTTGAGATCGGGTATGTATAACACATGTTCAAGCCTGCACTGATCAATAGGATGTCGATCTCGAGGTGGAAGAGCGGTTATCCTTTCACAAGGACTTCTATAATAATCGAGCACCAATCATAATGACCAGTGGCAAACACACTCGTCTATGGAATCAGGCTTCCCAGTCCCGCCCATTCTGACAAAGTGCAGCACAAAAGCACACAAACAATGATCACACGTGACATTTGGACTGGAGTTTGAACGAACATGTGCTTCTCAACAATGGGTAGAAAGGGCTGCTAACTTATTTATAGCACCGCATGGGTAAAGTATCGTAAAAGCAAAATTGTCCCCATCAACATTGATGGTGATGAAGCTGAGAATTTTGCTGATATTTTTCGATGTCCTTTGGGGGCTTGTTATGAACCTCCTAACTAATTTCACAACAAAGCACAGTACAGGGCAAAACCAGAGAATCAAGACATGAATAAACCCCAAATGATTCAAATGTTCAGATATATATTTAGGTAGCTAGCAGTGTTGAAGAGCAGCAGCAGAAATTGGGAACAAGGAACTGAGTAGAATTTGAGGGAGCCAGCAAAGGAAGAAGAACTTAGGAGGGGAGACCACGGAGAAGAAAGCTTAAGGAAGAAGAAGACCGTGTTGTTTTCTGTTGTTCCATATGCCTCCTCTGTTTTCCCCTTCCTTCATTTACTTATCCTTCACAATGGATTGCTTCAGCTGGCTTAGCCACCGGCCCAATAGCCTCTTGGCCCATACCGATAGACAGGGCTTATCCCATTAGGCATTAGGTGTTTAGATTACCATCGCACAGACTCCAGCCATTGATTGAAAAGATCATTGAGAGAATTGCCAACAACAGTTAGGAAACTTTCAAGCAGGGAACAACGGTGGCCACCACTTGCCATGGTGATACCTTCTGCCTCATTGATCTAAAATTTCTAATTAATTCACAGTCTGATCTGCTGCCAAGATAAAAAAAGGTATGCTGTAGATCGACAGATTCAAGCCATGTAGAGATTAACATGCACAAGGACCAAGCTGATCATGTCAAGTGAATTCTCATGCCATGTCCCACCGAGGCGATGGCTTGCGCTGGAACAAGCTTTCCCACTGCCGCTCATTCCAAAGCACCGTGCAATAGAGATTTCCTAGCATAATAAGAATGTGCAAGGACATATATAGAATAAAGGAAGGTACGTTGAGCATTGTCGATCACATTGCTAAGAACTACTGCAATTTTACATGTGTATGTATTTTGTTTGAAACAAATTACTAATGAAATAAAAATATACTTTTCAGTGCAGCTGAATTGTATATATGAAGGGAGTGGGTGAACCCAAAGTTGATTTAAGTGGGCATGATCCCATGGTGTACCATGCCGCATGTGCTTCCCTGTATGTGTGCTATCAGAAAATCTGAAATCAAGAGCAAGTTCTACCCCCAAAAAAGACTTTCTCCTGGAATGCATATTATCGAATTGAACTTTGACTCATTGAGCACGATAATTGAGGTACATCTGACTATGCACATATATCCACAGCATAGTTAATCAACTGTGTTAAAAGGAAACAAAATCATTGACAACATAGTGCCTTTAATATTCATCATTGACAAAAGAATCGATGTAGAGTAACTGAAGGAGTAGTACACAAATGAACATGACGTCATATCTCCCACATTAAAGAAACATATTGATCTTACTATTGTGATTTCTCTGTTCCTGTTAAAGTTAGCATGTACACCAATTAATATGCCTTTATATCTAATCATCATACAACTGTGATTTCTCTGTTGTTTTTAATGTGAGCCTGATACCATAAATTGGCAACAGTTTGCTGGAGTAAACAGAGCATAACGTCTTTCCTATGCTGAAGTTATTTGTAGTGTGGAGTTGTTCGAGCAAGGTTGAACTGTGAAGCTGTGGACTGTGTTCAGGTTATCCTAATTGTATTTACCAAAAGTTCTCCTCATCAGAGTGCTTCCATCCTCCACATCTTAAACAATAATGTGTGTTTTCTCATCTTAGGAATCTGATACGTAAAACACATGTTCAAGCCTGAACCAGTCAATAGGATGTCGATCTCGAGGTAGAAGGGCATGCATCTAGGAATAGCAACGGTTGGGTGGAGCAAAAACCACACCCATGATGAACTATGTGCGGGTGAAATCAAGGACTGCACCCGCATCTGAAATACCGGACCCGCACTCACTCCCATCGGGCACTGGGCGAATCACGTGGAGGTGAGTTGGAGGACCCATGCGCGACAGTGCCGGGGTGGCCAGTGCACGGCGGCGCCAGGGCGGATGGTGCACCGCACCACATAGTTGGGCGTGGCGGCACGGGGCTTCGACGGTGCACGGCGCTGGACGCAGCAGTGGGCGTGGACGGAGGGCGGATGGGCGGCGGCGTGCGGATAGAGGGTGACTGATGCGCGGCGGGTGACGGCGGCTGGTGGGCCTCAGAACCAACACGGGGAGTGCAGGCTGGAGGCGCACCAGCGGCTGACCGCCGGGGAGATGGTGGCGGTGCTATAGAAGTTGGGGCAACTGATTTGATGATTAGGGTTCTTGTGGCCCTTTTATTGCTCCAGCACCTGCTTGAGTGGGCTGGGCCTAGCCTAAAGGCCGACTTAGGTGCACGGCCCCAATAATTTTTGAGCCCCGACAGGTCACCCACGGGTGTCAATTAAAACCCGCACCCGATTTGACACCGGTCAGGCATGGTTTCAACCAATGGGTCAGATCTCACCCCGCGCCCACATCCATCGGGTGCAAAACCCGACAGGGACCGGACTCGAGTCTCGAATTGCCATCCCTATGATGATCCATCCAACAAGGCCTTCCACATCTTAATCGAGCACAAATTGTACTGACCAACAGCCAACACGCTTGTCCATGGAATCATGCTTTGTAATACTTCTCATTCCGACTAAGTCCCTTTTTGTTTCAGCTTTTGGGGCTAGTTTTTTCAGCTAAAAAACTGAACTGCCAAAAGCTGAAACAAACAATGTTTGAAAAGCTAGCTTTTGGAACACTGAAAAGCCAACTTTTGATGAAATAAACTAAAAGGTGAAAAGCTCACCCAAAGCTGCTTTTCTGGCTTGTGGTGTGCTTAGAAGCCAAATATATATTGCAAAATCTAACATTCACTACTCTAATAGCCAGCATTTTAACTAGTCATCAGCCAACTTTTCTAAAAGCTCAAAAGCTCCAACTCAAACAAACAGGACCTAAATGCAGTGCAAGAGAACAAAAGCAATGTTCACATGTGACATTTGGGACTATAGTGAAAGTATTGAATGAACATGTGCTCTTCAATAATGTGTGGCTTCATTGATTTTCCATAATTACTTTTTATATATACATGAGCAGGGTAGAAAAGGTTGCTAACTTATTTATAGGTTTACGAGGGTTAAATATCATAAGAAGCGACCATGTCCCATCAACACTGACGGTGATGAAGATGATAATTTTGCTGATATATTTTGGGTGCCCCATGGGGAATTTTTCCATTAGAGGATCTCCTGCCATTGATTGAAATGATCATTAGAGAATTGCAGTGTGGAGTGGGAAGCTATTGTTATGCTGCAGTCTGACACAAATTAGGACTTTTGTTTAGCTAATATACCAATGCTGTACTACAATCACCCAAAACTCAAGAGCTTTTAATGGCACCTACAGCATAAGGCCCCATTTAGAACACATGATTTTTCCTCATTTTTGAATTTTTTTTATGAAATTGAACTGATTCCTATGAAATTCATGTAAATTTCTGTGTTCCAAATGGAGCCTAAGATTCATCAGATCTCATGACCGAGCATGCTTGAAAAAAGCTTTTTTTTCAGTTTCTACCTTGCACCAATATCCTCCCTTGGATTTAACTTCAATAAGAGTATGTCTGAACGTCACATGACAATATTTTGGTTGAAAAGTAATATACGCAATTTATGGATTTTTCAACATGAACCAAACATGGGCTTCCACTTGCATGCTTAGACTTTCACATGTCTCTATCTCTTTCTTTCACCTTCCGTTCTCTCTTACACATCACTAAAACACCTACTCCATTTTTTAATTGCTGTCACCATTCGTTTTAGGAATAAGCCCTATTTACCTCTTTCAACTATCATGGTTATGTGCTTTTCGTATGTTGATTACAAAACTAGGTATCTGGACTCCTGTTACTGTTAATACCGTTCATTTTTCCATTTGTTTTTCCTCCTCGACTGGTTCAGATGACGCTTTTAGCATATATGGACATCCATGTGGCGGTGTGAGCTGATGTGGACAACCGATGTGGCGGTTCTAGGTACAACTGACGTGCTCTCGTTTTGTTTGAAATCTAAAAAAATAATATTTAACAAGATCGGAAGATAATGAAACTCTGCATTGGTTTAAATCAATTCACAAAGGACAACTTTTGTTTTAAGCCCAATTTCAAATTTGGACCACATTTTAGTTTAGAAATTCAGAAAGACAAATAACCGTTTAGAAATAAAAAAATCTAGACCTTTTAAACATTTTGATAAAAAAAATTCATAAAACATTTGTCTTTCCAATGAGGGGCGAAGCTAGGAAGATTCATCGCTGGGTCAGTGACGTTGAATTAGTGAATTTTTACTGGGGTCAGGACTAAATTTACAAGGTATATACATTGATTTACATGAAAATCGTTGGGGTCAGCTGACCCCAACGGGAAGCCTTGGCTTCACCCCTGTTTCCAATTCCTTAAAACAAAAATGTTTTTGAATTTGAAACTAGGTCTAAAACAAAAGTTGTTCCTTGTGAAATGATTTAAACTCTAAATTTTTTATTGTATTTCAAGCTCATTAAGCAATTTTTTCAGGTTTGCAACAAACACAAGGGCACATCGGTTATCCATGTCAGCTAGAAATGCCACATCTATTGTCCACGTTTGCTAGGACCGCCACGTATATGACCACATCAACTGAAACCACAGTCTAAATTGGTTGAGGAAAAACAACAGGTTTCACAGTAGCGGGTATACCCGGTTTTATAATCGAGGTACGAAAAGTGCGTGATAGTTGAGAGAGGTAAATAGTACTTATTGTTTTATTTTAACATCATCTTTGACTATTTATCTTATTTAAAAATTGAGTACATATGTGTAAAATTATAATTTTTCAAATACTTGTGTGATAAATATCATATTTTTGTTATAATTTTATTTATTTTTAAAATTATTTAAAACATAACTTATAATTTTACCCATTTGAAGTAATTTTTTTGTAAGACGAGCCCCGATGTCCGTACTAATGTTATAGTCTAAAAAATATTTATTTAAGAAATAATATATTAATATTAAATAAATTTATTTTGTTTTTCAATAACTTTTCTTTGATCTCATTTATTTGTTTCGAATAATTATATTTTGTTAACTAACAATGATTCGTGTGGGTTCAAAATCTGAAAGATTAAGAAGAGCTCATTCATTAGATTTGTAAGAGGTGTTTGTGAAGAGATTTTATCCGTTAGATTTGTATAAAAAAATAACTTTGAGTGCATTTTCTGTGTGTATGTAGTCTAACCCATCTCTGTTGTGAATATTTTACCATGTGTATGTATAAAAGAAAAAACGTGTTTTTTAATAGTAGAGATAGA
>BCLG01000486.1:0-35367 GCA_001602295.1 Zoysia matrella
TGAAATTAAATTAATTTTTATAAATTTTCTATATGATCCCTTTGAAATTCATATGTTCAAATAAATGGGTAGGTACCGTTTGAATTGCCTATTCATCCGAGAGGGTTTATGCTTTGGTCCACCTCTCGTCGCGCCGCCGCCGCCGCCCGCCGCCGCGATCTCGAGCCACAAAACCCTAGCGCCATGGGAATAGCCGCCTTCTCCTCTCACCCGGAGCCCGCGGGCGCCTCCGTCCCTTCCTCGGTTCCCACCACGGAGCCCGTCGCCGCCTCCACCCCTCCCGCTGAGAACACCGCTCCTCCACCGGTCAAAGATGACGCGGCTGTGGGTGCCGGCGCAGGCGATGGGACCACGGAGAAGGTTGTCGTGGACGTCGCTGCGGAGGCGGGCAAAGAGGGGGAGGAGGAGGAGGAGGAAGGGGAGTGCGGGTTCTGCCTGTTCATGAAGGGCGGCGGGTGCAAGGAGGAGTTCGTGGCGTGGGAGAAGTGCGTGGAGGACGCGGAGGCGTCGGGGAAGAAGGATGACGTTGTGGACCTCTGTTACGGCGCCACGGCCGCTCTCAGGAAGTGCATGGACGCGCACGCCGACTACTACGAACCCATCCTACGCGCCGAGCGCGCCATGGCCGAGGACCTCGAGGCCGCGCAGGCGCGCGAGGCGTCTGGGTCAGAGCCCGCGCCCTCTTCGTCCCCAGATGCACCAGGGCCAGCACCGACATCAGAGGAGGAAGGCCAGAAGAAACAGGCGGCGGTGGCAAATTCAGATGATAAGGAGAAGGGAGCTCATGCAGCTTGATTGAGCGAAAATCCGGCAACAGCGTCAAATTTTTGGTGAGGATGTGAATTCCTTTTCTTTGAGGATTAGTTAACCTGCGATTCTGGAGGTTGAGGATGGAGAGTTTGATTGTTATGGGTAAAGTCAAATTATACACGTGCTGATTATGAGTTCTAGAGTCGGCAAGACATCTCACGTTGAATTAATAATCTGATGATTCGATGACACTAGTTGACATGATTTGCTACTGCATTGATTCTTGGCTTACTGTTTGGCAAATTACTTACAATCATACATTTGTCCTTTGGCCAAGGAATTTTGTTAATTGTAAAACAGTCACTCATGCTGAGGAGATGGTATTTGGCTGTGCTCCTTTGGCCTGTTTGATCGCAGATTTGAGCAGGAGAATCATTATGAATTAGTTTAAAGTTGCAACAGCCTGTCAACAGTAGTCGGTACATTTTGGACATTGAACTTAGATCTTCATCTAGCTACGTTGGATTTGCTTCTTATCTTTCTGTGATCAAACCAAAATGACTAAGAGACCAGCTTTTGCATTAACCGATGATCAACAAATTTTTGTCAAACTCAAAGCTCACTTGTTGTTTTATCCTTGTATCGATATCAAACCTAAGAAATATGGAGAAAAAAAAAATCCTATGAAACCACGGAACTAGGTAGCACGTTTTATGCCATTGAAATTGCAACCGACGGTTTATATATCATTGCATACATTAACAGTCATTGATGCGGATTGGCCATAAATTGTCTATATGAAGGCTGAAGTGCTAAAAGCTGGACAACGGTATGCTTGTGGATGTTTTTTTTTCATTGCATAACTTTTGGGTTTTTCCGCTGCACATCAAAACATTGTTAGTCACTCAAGGCCTGAATGATGTTCAGGTCAGTTCGTCTGACCTTTTCTTATCCTGTTTGTGAGAAGCATTATGCCATTGTCGATCAGCTGTGGCAGCGTTTGAACCTTGAATGTCAGTAGTTTTATATGGGGGAGTATTCTTTACCAGGAGGAAGCTTGAAGAGTGGAATTTGTACAGAGCATCTCATGAAACATGGTTCAACATTAGTAGGATTGCTGTCATGTGCTTTGTCGTCCTAACAATGGCATTACCCCATCTCAAATGCTCGTGGACCTCCAATACGCTACACTCTTCTGATGAAACAGTCTGGAAACGCTTGGTCTTGCCAGGTGCAGAGGTCACGAGTTCACTTCTGACCAATCAGAGCATTGATAGTTGGTCTGCGTGACCAACCAAACAGACTATTTTCCAGTTAGGTGATTTTGGTAGGAACAAGTGAACCCGAACATGCGTCGAGGTGCAGACCATACAAAGGTTTTAGGTTTTAGGGAATTTGAATCTTCCAGGGAGTAGCGGCACAGATTTTTTTTTCCCCCTCTACAGCAGCATTAGAGGCTTTAGCAGACCACAAATGAACAGAAAAACACAATGTCACAAAGACACCAAAGCTTAGATAAGCTTACAAGCCATGCACCAATTGCAACAACAGAGATCACAACAGGCTGCAGGTTCAAACTTTAAGATACAAACTTTTATCACACTCAAAGTTTCAGAAAAGCAGAAACACATCCCAGGGACCAACCCTGAAGTCTGACACTTCAATTATTCGGTCGACACTGATAAACCTGACCATAGATAACTCATACCAACACAATGTGTAAGTACCAAGCAGCAGTGCTTTAGGTACATTACATATATTACAAGCATATGGGGAGCTCCAGCATCACAGGACTCTGAAACCTAGCATTCTAGAATTTCAGGTACAGGGAAGGTAGGTGACGAGGGATGCAACCCAATGCAGAACAGCCAAGAATGATTTGCCTACAGACAACCAGCCAAGTGAAGGCCTGCTGTCTGAGTAGCCATCCCCTCCTCCTCGGTTCATGCCCTGAGGAGCTGCTCACAGCAGCCGTAGCCAGTGGCCCACTTGAAGGAAGGGATGGTGGCAGCCCCATGCTCGCCGTCCATGATGGATGGCTGCGGGGTGAAGAAGGGAGTCCGGAGGTGCTCGATGCTGCTGTTGTAGTGGTCCGTGTCATCGTGCTCATACACGCTTGATGCCTCCGAGCCAGATAGGCCACTCGACACGCTGCTCCGGGAGTGGCAGCTGTGCTGGTTGTTGCCCTGTTCCAGCCGTGGGCTGAAGGAGCCAGGGCGTGCATTTGGTGCCGCCTTGTTGCCTTCTTTTGCACTTGTCTCCTTACCCTGCCCTGCTTTTTTTGTGTTGAGAAAGCGCCCACCCGAGCCTCTAGCTCGGCGCATCGCGTGGAGGTGGCGTGACTCATGTAGATATGGCTGTGGCATGACAGGCAGAGTAATCAGAAATGCGGCAAGTGGAATAGGGAGGCTGTTCCATTCTTAAGATAGTATAGGAGGAAATGTGGTCGACAGGAAGGGTGGCAACTGTTCCACATTGTGATGCTAGAGTAAAAGGGTTCATCTGAAGAGTTGCTTGACATGATGGGAGCCTCACCTTTCTTCCCTTCACCAGCCTGTTTTCCCTCTCTGCCTTGGCACGAGCACGACGACGACGGAGTATGCCTTCGTACTGCTTTGGGTTCACATAGATGGGTGCATCAGCTGGCGCATGCAGTGGCAAGAGCATTCGCCCACCAGACTGCATTACAAAATCAAACGGTAGCACATGAGTGCATCAAACATATTGAATCGTGCTTCATTATCGAACAAACTTGACCGATCTTCCAAATTTAGGTACCAATGTAAGATACCAGATATTGCCATGATACATTTTCGCAATGATTTTAGTGGCACATATTGAATCTCTTACTCCCTCTGTTTACTCAACGAAGTTACTTGCATTCCCTATTTTTACTGCCAACCAATATAAGTTTTGATTCCCTTTAAGACATGTCAATAAAAAGGCAGCCATGTGCATGTATCTCCTGCTTGGGCAGATCTGAGGAACGGTCGACCGCTTTGGGTTTTACGTACACAACCTTTCCCTGCATTGCATTTCTGTACGAGAGTGTTTCTAGGATTTCAAGGAGGGCCTTTATGTTGACAGTATCTGAGCAGCTGAACATATGACGTAAAATTAGTTGTGGCACTACCTAGAATACGCTTCATTAAAAGCTAAAAATGAATCTGCGAGAATGCTAGGTGCTAAGAAAATCAATTCAATACTTTGTGCTATGTGTTTAATAGTTTCTGATACACCTGGGTTCCCGATGCAACTTAGAGTGAACCAGAGAGAAATTTAAACTATTATATGTTCAGATAAAAGGACAGCAGTTTTTTTTTATAAAAAAAATATGGTTACCATTGATCTCATTGCATATGTGGCAAGCAAGCCATAGCACTGGTCAGAGGACGAATAATTGGGAGATACCTGAAAGACAAGTGGCCAGATAAGAACCTAAAACTGAAGAGGTTTCTAAGAAAGGTATTTTAAGTGATTCAAGTCAAATAGATAGATTGTTTTTTCTCTGTGCATATACAGAAAAAAAGGAAAACCTTACCATGGATTGACCCATACCAATCTCAAAACGACCATTGTATTCTGGGAATGGTGACTGCAGTGCAATAATTGTAGAGTGATCTGGGGCTTTGTCTCCTTTACCACCCGCTTCTGGGTCCCCTGAGAATCCCATGTTCACTAACAACATTAGAAATCCATGAATTTTCAAGTTGCTAGACACTTTATTTATGTATATGGTTACGAATCCACTCTACTATAAATTTGTATTTCTCCTGATATGCTCCAATTCTGATAAGTTAGTGACTATGTTTGACTTACATATATAGTACTTTTTTAAAAAAAAAATGTTTCCTTTCCCACACCTTCAAATGAGGCATCCGTGTATGTTTCCCAAGCACCAAAAACCAGGACAAATGCTTATGCTCCACGCACCAGAGTTTTTTTTTTATATAAAAAAACTCACAGTAGACTTATATTAGTCACCATTCAGAACCAGATCCGAAGGGTTTATAATATTTTACTACATGCGAGCAGAGGACTGATACTTCATACTCAAGAAACTAAGAATGAACATAAGATTGGGAAGACGTCCATGCCACTCAAGGAATCTGATGATGCTAGTATTTTAGTACTGAACTACTACTACATCAAGAGCTCCCTTTTTCTACTCTTGAGCATAATAAATAATTTAACAAGGAATGTCCACAACAAGCTTAGATCACTGTGATTTCGATATTTCTGGAGTGTGGTTGGCCCTCGTTGACAACAAGTGTGTTGCAAGGGTGAGAGGTGGTTCACAAGAAACCATAATGGAGGCGCATATAATAGAACGGTCGGCAGTGGAACCACCACTCTGAGAACAGTAGCAAGGGGACATGGGCCCAAAGCCACGGACAACCCAACAAACTCCAACCACTGGCATGACCGATGACATATATAGCGTTATCTTTCTTTACATAAATGTATCTAGTTCGTGTAGACTTCCCGCAACAACATACGGCTTTTCGAAAAAAAAAAAGACTTCTTTATAATGCAGGTAAGCTAACACACAGTCCTCCCGAATTAAGGCCCCTTCGATTGTGGGAAAATTCCCTAAACTAGTAATCCACAAACTTGCAGAGGGGTAGATGTAACAAGGACATGCCATGTACTATATTCTTGCAATCATATTTATAATTTTAGAAAAAAGAAACAAATTGCAAGTTTTAATCCACAAACTTTTTACAAGGATTTAAGTTTGATACATGTCATTATAATTTTGTAAAATTAACCGATTGCAAAGGTGCATAGGGAAAGACCGAAAAGCCTCACCTTGACTCTGGAAGACGGAGAATTTGAGGACCTCAGGTGCCGCCGCCCTCTTGGCCGACGGCGGGGCCGGATCCGGCGAGCTCTGAGCCCCCGGCACGACCTCGAACTGGCCTTCCCGGCGAGTCTCCTCCGGCGACAGGGGCGCCGGCTCGCCGTACAGCAGCTGGGGCCCCGCCCACCATGGCAGGGGGGCTCCGGAGCCATGGGAGGCCTGGTTCAGAGCAGCGAATCCCTGGTGGTTCTTGAAGCTCATCATTGTCGCCTTGCCTCGTCTTGCCTTGAAAGGAATTTCAAGCCTCGCCTAAGACGACGACAGCAGCAACCCTCCAAAGCTATTGCAGGATTCTTTTGAGCTTACTGCCTGTGTGACAAAATGGTTAATCAGGAACAAAGATCAATCTCACATGTTCTTGCCAAAATGATGGTACATCGACGTGGAAGCAAAATAAGTGGAAACACCAAAATATAGAGAGGAGGTAGAATCCCCAAGAAACCGAGTAAAAAGAAGGTTTTTTTAGATGATGGAGAGTTGGGAACACAGGGGTGCATGGAGTATGAACACGGTGGCAGCAACCCTCAGAAGTAGAAGAAAGAAAATGCTTTTTGCAAACAAAAAAATAGAAAAAATTGTCTGGATATTACATAGAAACAACAAGTACTAACAGGAATAATTAGTTCTCATTTCAGGCTCTGCCTGGGAAGGAGGAGACGCCATCAAAACCAGCATGAAGAAAATGGACGGCGGCAAGCAAGATCAGAGACAGCAAGGGGTTTCATTCCCAAGGAAGAAGAGGAAGAGCAGCATCTCTATCATGCATGATGCAGCGAGGTCTGTACCTGCTGAGCTTATTGTATCCAAGGATTCAGAACAAACCAGCAAAGCGAGTGAAGAAGGGGCAACGCATGAGCGCAAGGAGGTGAGGGGAAGCTGACAAAGGCCCAGTCACATCTCTCACCAGTCACCACACAGCAGCAGCAGCAGCAGGGAGGCCATCAAATAATGGACGCAGGGAGGCCACAGTGACACACGAGAGAGAGAGAGGGAGAGAAAAGGTGTGTATATTAATGCAAAGAAATGGCGGGCAGAGAAGAGTCAACTCTCTTATTTTTTAAGTTGAAAAGTCTACTCTCTTTGTTCACCGTTTAAGAAAAAAAAAACTTCTCTTGAATGTGATGTAGACCTGGGACTCGCACGGCCCAGTCGTGCTTCGGACCGTTTCGTGCCTCGGGCCTTGTCGTGCCGGGCTGGGCGGCACGACATGGTGAGAACAGGCCATGGCCCGCGGCGCGACGGGCCACTGTTGGGCCGTGCCAGGCCTAAGCACGGACCAATTTTCGTGAAAATGCTCATTTTTCTCATTTTTCTATCTTTAAATTTTGAACTCAAATTTTTTATGTGTATATGTGTACAATTTATATATATACATAAAAACTCATTTAAAAATTTAAATTATCCGAAGATTTAAAAAAAATGAAGAGAATATTGAATAGTGACCATTCTTAAGTTGATTAGTCAGTATAAATTTGAAATACAACATATGACGAAAAATATATTCGCGTGATAGAGCTGATTTTTACGAGATTTTGAAAAAAAGAATCATCGAATTTGAATAATATATGCGAACTCTATACAAATTTTAAATTTTAAAGTTGAAGAAAAAGAAAAAATAGAACTGTGCGACGGGCTGATTTCGTGCCCTGGGCCGATTTCGTGCCGATGGGCCTTTTCGTGCTATCGAGCCTCTCTTGTGCCGTGCCAGCCAGCCACTGTCAATTTTTCGCGCCGGGCCGTGCCGCCCATCGGGCCTCAATCCTGGGCCTGACACAGCCTGGTTTGACATGCCGGGTCGGCACGGCCTACGAGTTTTTCATGCCGGGCCGGGCTTTGGGCCGTGCCAACAGTGCGTGCCATGGGCGGCACGTTTTTGGCCCGGCCCGAGTCCCAGGTCTATGTACGAGTTTTTTGGCCGGGCCGGGCTTTGGCCCCTCTTCCTCGCTGTTCTTTGCACTTAGATTTCCCTGTAAGTGTAGTCTTTGTACTGTGCCACTGGCCCGCTGCTCCCTCTGTTTTTAAATTGATATTGCTGTTTACTTTAACAATTAACTTTGATTATTCGTCTTATTTAAAAAATATGCTCGAATATGTAAAATTCTAAGTTATGATTCAAATAACTCTAATGATAAATTAAATTATATCAAAATATATAAAATTTATTAAATTTTTTAATAAGATAAATAGTCAAGTTAAATTTAAAAGTCAACGGTGACATTAATTAAAGAATAGAGAGTACTCGATTACCTGGGCAAGATTCTCAGGAGAAGGGCGAGCCGGAGATGCAATTCCTTGCCAAATCGGTCCTGCAGCTACCGCATTGCTGTTTACTGTTGCCTTCCCTGCCTTGCTCCCTTGCGAGAAAGGGCATGCATGCAGTCCAAGGACGAGACGGGGGCCACACGGCGTGCATTTAGTTTTGTGTCTCTTGTTTTGAGATTTAGTATAGCTTAGAATATACTTTTGTTTTTCTAATATCAATTTTAATTATTTATTTAATTAAAAAAGTGATTCATCGAAAATTACAAAAACCAATCCGGTCTGATAAACCATGCTTGTTGATGCAGTGGCTAGTAAGAGTATAAATGATACTCTGAATGTTTGTAGCTTGTTTTGCAGTAGTATATCTTGTTAACAATTGGTACTGTATTTGTTACTGATAGAATGATTTGGCTCACGCTATGAATTGATTCATTGATCAAGATGTACATATATAAGCAACTAACATGTCCATATCTCAATACCGGTTTATAGAAACAAATACCCGGGAGATAAGTACGGAAGGAGCCTAGCAGGAATGGCAACAATCGCCAGCTGATTGTATGCGTATCGCGGCTAATACTAATACGACAGGCTGGTCGTACGCGTATTGCGGCTATTACTGCAGCAGATTAGGTGCTGGAACAGAGCCATGCATGCCTTAGACATGAGCAAGTTGGGGGATATGTTCTACCCCCCCCCCCCCCCCCAAGTCAAAACGGTAGAAGGTCGACGGACATTCAGGCTGGAATGAAACTATGGGAACAATGAAGTCGGGAGCTCCTTGGTGAAGATGTTGGCGTATTTGATGAATTCGAAACATGTAGTACACGGACTTCACCAATGGCGACTCGTTCACGCACGAAGTGAAGGTCGATCTCCACATGTTTTGTGCGTTGGTGTTGGACTGGATTCTCAGAGTGGTGGACAGCACTGATGTTGTCACAGTACACAACAATGGCTTTGCGCAATGGACAATGCAGCTCCAGAGCAGTTGGCGTAGCCATGTAGCTTCAGCAACGCCATTTGCAAAATTGTAGTCTGGCACTTAGAAGACCACGAGATCAAATTGTCACCCAAGAAAACAGCATAGCCGGAGGTGGAGCGGTGGGTGTCCGGACACCCCGCCCAATTAGCATCAGTGCACACCGTGAGGGCATCTGATGAGGACCGCTGAAGAAGAAGCCCATAATCAAGTGTGCCACGAACATATCGCAAGATATGCTTTACCATGGCGAGATGAGGTTCCCTGGGGTCATGCATGTGAAGACATGCCTGATTGACTGCATAAGCGATATCTGGTTTGGTGAAAGTAAGGTACTGCAATGCATCGGCTAAACTGCGATAGTGTGTTTGATCTTCAATGGGTGGACTAGAGCTGGATACCTTGGCATGGGAGTCAACTGGAGTGGAGCATGGCTTGCAATCTAACATCTCTACGCGTTCAAGAATGTCCAACGCATACTGCCACTGAGATAAGAACATAGTGCCATCTTGTGTGTAATGGAGTCTGAGATGATCTGGCGCCGACGGACATCAGAAGAGGCAGTGCGGACTATGCCATCAACATACAACAGTAAGTAAGCCATGTCGGAACCTTGGCGAAGAATAAATAAGCTGGTGTTAGTCTTGGCCTCCACAAAACCAAGAGAAGAAAGATGTGATGCGAATTGACTGTACCAAGCACGTGGGGCCTGCTTCAAATCATACAGTGACTTGTTGAGCCGGCAAACAAAATCTGAATGAGCAGGATCAGCAAACCTCGAGGGCTGGATGCAATAAACTATCTCAGAAAGAGTGCCATGGAGGAAGGCATTCTTCACATCCAACTGATGAACATGCTGGTTCTTGGAGAGAGCGAGAGGCAGAACTGTCCGAACGGTGGCCGGTTTGACAACCGTACTGAAAGTTTCTTTATAGTCAATGCCGGGTTGTTGGGTGAAATCACAAAGAACCCATCGAGCCTTGTAGCGATCAAGAGAACCATCAGGGTTGAGCTTGTGACGGAATACCCATTTGCCTGTAACAACATTGACACCGGGAGGCGGTGGAACAAGATCCCACATGTGATTAAACTGGAGAGCATCATACTCTTCTTGCATTGCATTTCTCCAATTTAGGTCAGCGAGAGCACTTCTGTAAGTCTTGGGAATTAGAGAAAGTGCTGAGACTTGGAGGTTCAGGCGTTGTATGGGGAGACAGAGGCCCCGTTTGCCGCGCGTGACCATGCTGTGGTCGTTAGTGACTGCTGGAGCCAAGGTCACAGGAACCGGGCCGACCCTGCTGGCAACAACCTACGGAGCAGGGGCAGCAGGATCAGCAGAGGCCGTGGTGGGTGCTGCAGCAGGAGCACCTGAGCCTGGGGACGTTGTGACGTCGTGGTCTGACGAGGGCGCTGGGAAATCACCGGATAGAGCGCCAGAGCCCGAAGACACCAGATCAGCATCAACAGAACCTAGTGCATGTGTCGCAGGTGCACCTGAAGTGCTAGACTCAGCTGTAACATTCAGCACAGGGACACAATGACTGATGGGCTACACAACATGATCATCATCTGCTAGAAAATCATAGTCAGAGTAGGACGGCGGTGCCGCCGTGTTAGCAAATGGAAACATAGACTCATCAAAAACCACATGTTGGGATATGATAATCCGATTGGAAGACAAATCCAGACACCGATAACCTTTGTGCTTGGAGGGATATCCTAGAAAGACACACATGGTAGATTGTGGTGCGAGTTTGTGCGGTGCTGTGGAGAAAGATTTGGGTAGCATAGGCAGCCAAAAACTTTGAGATGAGAATATGTGTGGTGATTGCCAAAGAGAGCAAAGTGAGGTGTGTGGTGGTTAAGAGTTTTTGTTGGGTGTAGGTTGAGAAGATAGGTGGCTGTGTGGAGAGCCTCAACCCAGTAGGAGTTCGGCATGCTAGATTGGAACAGGAGAGAACGCATAATATTGTTGGTGGAGCGAATTATGCGTTTAGCTTTGCTTTTGAGGAGAAGTGTGTGGGTAGGACATGCGGAGGGTGATGCCGTGTGTAAGGAAAAAGGAGCGAGCTGAGGAGTTATCAAATTCATGACCGTTGTCACAATGGATGCTTTTAATGGTGGTGGAAAATTGGGTGCCTACATAAGCGAAGAAATGTGCAAAGGTAGAGAAAGGTTCGGATTTTAGGCATAGTGGAAAAGTCCAGAGGTAGTGGGAGCAATCATCAAGAATAACTAAATAATACTTGTAACCCGAGACACTGACACGAGAGATGTTCAAAGATCACAATGTATTAAATCGAAGTTCTTGACAGCACGTGAGCTAGAAGAAGCAAAAGGTAAACGAGTATGACGGTCGAGCTGAGAAGCATGAAAAAATGTCTCGACCGTATTTTTATTACAAGGGATGGCTGAATGAGACACCAAATTTTGCAATGCTGGGGAGCCGAGGTGACCGAGATGCCTATGCCAGAGGATGTGGAGGCAGCGAGGAGTGCACTTGAGCTGGGGAGCAGCAGGCAGAGGTCTCCAGTACTTATTGCACCTGGCGATCACGTTCTAGGAATGAAGATCTTTCACAGAGAGACCAAAGGGATCAAATTCAACGGAACAGTGATTGTCAGTAGTAAAACGGCGAATGGAAATAAGATTTTTAATAATATGTGGAGAAACAAGAACATTCTGTAGGTACAGAGGACGGTTATGGGAGAGAGAGGTGGATCCTACAGAAGTAACAGGAAGAAGAGACCTGTTGCCGACAACTATGTGTGTGGGAGTACTAGAGGAAGGGAGATGGGAGGTGGAGAGGTTACCGGCGTCGGATGTCAAGTAGTTACTAGCACCAGAATCCATGTACCATTCACCTGAGGGCGGCGGCTGCGTCAGTGTGGTGGTACTGAAAGCATTTGCAAGACCGGCTTGATCCCAGTAGCCTGTGCTGGACATTGGAGTCTAGGGCGCCTGTGGTGCACCGGCTTGTTGAGGTGGAGTGTTAGGGCCGAGTGCACCAAGCCCAGGCGCGCCATAGCCAGTGGGAGAAGGAATGAAGTCAGGCACACCGCAACTGGGCAGCGCGCCATAGCCGGGTGTAGGTGGAGTGCCGAACTGCTGACCGACGTGAAGGGCATGAGGTGGCATCTGGCGTGGACCGGGAATGCCAGGTCGGGGGCCAAGAAGTGATGGTAGCGGGCGTGCATGAGGCCAGACCTAGAAAGTGCCAGACCATGGGTTGACAGGAAAGGAGAGCCCTGGACCCGTGGCAGCACTTGCCTGGTTGTTGCCGGAGCGGCCGCGGCCGCCACCCTTACCCCGGCCATGTCCCTTACCACCGCCGTTGTTGTTGTAGAACATCGGGCCCCCGCTGTTGTGGCTGTTGGGACGGGGACCCGATGTCGGTGGGGCGGCGACGAAGGCGGATGCAGAACCGCGCTTGGTCTTTAGATTGATTTCTTCAAGTTCGAGGTCGGACCGAGCCTCGATGAACGAGGAGAAAGGTTTCTGCCGCTGCATGAGGGCGGCCATGTGAGAATACTTCTCATTCAAGTCCCGGAGAATGCTGAGGATGTTCGCCGAGATCACCGAGTGCATCGGCCATGCCTTTCATTTTTCGACAGTAATCACTGATGGAGAGATCACCCTGAACGAAGGTGCGTAACTCAGCATCGAGAAGAAGGGCCCGAGTCTCCTTATTGCCGATGAACTGTTCTTCAAGGCCGAGCCATACACACCTGGCGGTAGGGCATGACGTGGACACAATCTCAGACAGGTCGGCAGAGATGGTGTTGTGAAGCCAGCCAAGAACGGTGCACTCCATGCGAGCCCACGAGGGGATCAAAGGATATGCATCGTCAGACAAGACATGATCCGCGAGTGCATATTTCCCAACAGCGAGGAGGAACAAACTCCGCCACTTAGAGTAGTTGGGTGTCTTGAGGTCGAGGACGACTGAGATCAGAGAACGTATGTTGAGGACGGACACCGCCTGAGTGTGCAGATCAGCAACAGCGGCTGCCTCAGTTTCAGCGGCAGTGCGCGCAAGCGCCTCTTGGCGAAGACGTGCATCAGCCGCCTGTTGGGAAGCCTCGGCAGCGGTGGCCTTGGCCCGTGCAACGCGCTCGGCCTCCTCCTGGGCGAGGGCAGCAGCAGTTTCTTCAGCGCGCTTGAGGCGTTCAGCCTCGACAGCACGCAGGCGATTTAGTTCGGCCCGCTCATCATCGTCGAGGGCCATGGAGAGACGTGGTGGTGGGATAGACGCCAGGGGCGTGGAGAAGGGGAGTAGCAGCAAGCAGGAGGTGCCAGCGGCCAGGGTTTGCAGAAGAGGTCGCAGGATGCGATGGCTAATGATACCATGATAGAATGATTTGGCTCATGCTATGAATTGATTCATTGATCAAGATGTACATATATAGGCAGCTAGCACGTCCATATCTCAATACCGGTTTATGGAAACAAATACCCGGGAGATAAGCACGGAAGGAGCCTAGCAGGAATGGCAATAATCGCCAGGTGATTGTACACGTATCGCGGCTAATACGGCAGGCTGATCGTACGCGTATTGCGGCTATTACTGCAGCAGATTAGGTACTGGAACAGCGCCATGCACGACTGGACATGAGCATGCACGTGAGTTGGGGGATATGTCTAACAGTTACAGTTTACCATGTGTATAAATAGAGAAGAATGACGGTGCAAGAGTGGATGCATGTGGAGTGGAGGGGCTGCAACGCGTGTGACATGGAAGAATCTCACATGATTGCAGTGATGTATAGAAAATAATAGTGTGAATTTCACATAACATTTTTTCCTTAAAAACTTGGCCTCAGATTCTAGGAAGATCAATTATTGGTGGTGTGTGGGGCAGGAGACCTATCTAAGCCATCTGTCCACTGCAAACAAGATGCAACATCATACGATGCCTCTCCCAACTTCCCAAGGACTTGTGAGTCCTACCTGATTTCGTTTCCTACAGATATTAACCTTTTTGGCCGACTTGTGGCCCGTTAAACATTTTAAATTTTTTTTCTTAATAATAAAACGTTTTCACCTCTATATATCTACCAGTATGATGTATTTTTTTATCAATACAACTATTAGCCTTTACATTTTTGTCATTGTAGTTACAGAGATGAATAATGCTTACAGCCATCTATCAAGATCCATTCATGTATGATGCATACTTCCTTCATTACCTAATTGATATCACCAGAAGAACAAATCTTGTTCAAAATTGGCTAAACTTGTTGTCGAAATCGACAAGTGGATGTATTATTTATAAACCTGGTAGTAAATAATTACTCTCTCCGGTTTTAAATTATTGACACCGTTGACTTTTAACATTAATTTTGACTATTCGTCTTATTCAAAAAATTTGTTCAAATGTGTCAAATTATTAATCATAATTTAAATTCAACTAATGATAAATCAAATAATAAAATTTTACACATTTAAATAAAATTTTTGAATAATACGAATGGTCAAAGTTGATATTAAAAGTCAACGAAATAATTTAAAACCGGAGGGAGTAGATCAAATCAATATAACTTTTCGGTGCTTCATTAGCACTCTTGAGAACATTGTACCTGAATTAAATCCAGAAGTTGAGTGATTAAGTTTGGTACAACGATGCACGAAAGCTTGACTTAGTTCAAATCCACAGGAAGCATAAGATCTGTTGAGCCACCTTGACCTTTCTAAGTTTACTATTTTGCACTGTTGTGCCAGTTCGTATGCATACGCTAAGAAAATTATGGATACTTGTCCTATCAAGAGGAATTGAACTGCTCTGAGTGAAATTCATGGGTTCCAACTCTCAGTGACCCTGTTAATCCAAAAGTAAACTATAAAAAATTAGTTAAACGATAAGAGCAAACTCACCACACTTGTTATTTGGTAAATGATTGCATCAAAAGGACATGAAGTGTTTAGTGCTGAAGAGTCGGATAAGAAGTTAGTGCACAATGAGTAGATGAATCTGCACAAGTGCATTGATCGAGCCAAATAAGTCCGGTTATATATTTTTGTAGTACATGAGGTTTCTTACACCTCTAAAAACATGAATAACAATAACAAATGAAATTCTTCTGTAATTTTTTCGGATGAACTGACGTATATATAATATATAATACACATTAAAATCATCCCTGATGTCAGGTTTCACCACTTCAATGGATAATAGCACAATAAAATTTCATTCATATATAGTACAAACTCATAGTATGATGAAACCATTACCGACCACAAATACTGTAAAGTTTTGTAACCTTCATAGATTGAAATATACATTAAATTCTTGAGCACTGAGCACTTGCCACTACAGAATGACCAAAGAAACCACAGGATGCAAGTTGGAGGGTCTTGCCAAGCTCTGTCCACAAAATAAGCTTCAAACAAAAGGGAAAATTTAAATAACATCATTTTGCAATTAGTGGTTGTAGCCAAAATCTTTTAAACTGCAGAACACAGTATCAAAAACCTTTGCAATGCAATGATCCTGTTCTTGTTAGTTTCTGAGGAAGAAATACTCTGTTGCTAACATATTGCTTTGATGGAACAGCTACCATTAGTGGAGCTCAAAGTGCAAGTTGCAAGTGGTCTTTTGATTTCTGTAAACCTCTTGTTAGGTAGCGGCAGGTTAAGATCTAGTGATGGAAGCGTTCTAGTCATTGGAGCCAATTCTTTTTATACAGTTGCAGCTGAAGGGAATCGGTTTGAGACATTGCGATGCACTGTTTTTTTTTTTTGCGAGAATTATAGATAACAATACAATAAAGGTATGCTTCGAACAAAAATCAATTGTAGAGTGAAATAGCATCATATCTTTATTCTGTCCAAATATGATAGGATCTAGTGATGCTTACTTAAAACTTCTCCGAAGCAACAGTTTTATAGATGTAGTTATGGACAAAAAGGTTTCATTCTTTTGCATTTAGTTTGTCGAGATTGGGTGTTGTTAAAGAGATTATAAGTACGAGAAGTGAAATTTGTGGGACACTAGTTTATTAGGGTGCTTTATGCCCTTCATTTTGGGCTTAGCTTGTTAAATTTGTTAAAGTTAATCTGCAAAAAAGGGTAAAAGTTGAGACATATAGTTCATATTGCTCTTCAACTTACATGTTATACACCTGCATAAAGGAAAACCTTAGCAGATAGCGGATGGAATTGTATTGTGCGAATTTTAATATGAGGAAGTTCAGATAGTAATACATGTAAATCACGGTTTTAGGATCTGTTGATAACAAAGGAAACTTGATTTCAACTACGCAACAAATAATTAAAGGATGCGTGGATTGGCATCAAAAGTTTGGTATACTTTACATAAAAGGAGAGAGAGAAACAGAAGTGTAGGCACGTACTAACTCTTTTCCTCACCAAAGAATAAGAAATAGAGTATGACAAACGATGCAAATGTAATGGGAATCCAGCTCAACCATGGGGCTGATGCTTCACTGAAAAATCCCCACTTCTTTTTTACAGTGGTGCTGGCCTGTGGGGCGTGGCCACCACTCTTTTCCCGTGCGCCACTTACCCATGCTGACGTCAGCATCTTATCCTCTGCTTATTTTTAGCACGCTCTTGTTCTCCTTTGCAGCTTCCTGCATCTCTATGCTGCAATAGAGAATTCATACAGATTCCAACTTGGATCATTCCGTGGAGTTGGTGGATTCACACAGCTTTTTACTAAAGAAATAACAACTTATAATGCGTCCAAAAACCTCTTAGATCCCCTTCAGAACATGAGAATTTTTTTCCGTTTCTGCGTTTTGAAATTCCTGCACTTCATAAGTGCCCTTAATCTTTGACTAGCTCTGATACGTATATTTAAAAAAAGAAAATAATAATAAAGGTAAGTAAGGTCGGATGCGTCTACGGGCCCTTTTGTTACAGCTCACGACTCCTGATTCTCTTTGATTTTCTAATATAAACTTCTAGAATTAAGATAAAAATCACCTCACAGAATCAAGACAAGCTACATTTTTTTCGCTCCCAGCCTTTTAATCTATTTCAAAGAATCACATCATAAAATCAAACGAGAATAACTTTTTCTTCTCTGAAAAACAGGGTTTAACAGACCTTCCCTGATTATGTCTGAGAATCAAGAGCTGAGAGGCGTGCCAAAGCAGCCATACATCTGAAACCATGAGTAAACCGGACCTGAATCCGTAGCCGTTCGCGGTGGCCATTAACCTGAGTGCTCCTTCGTGTAAAAGTCCGAGCGCCTTTTAGTGCTGCTTCTCGGCCTCCTCATCCTGTCCTCTCATAGTGCAAATATATATTTTTTGCATCTTTATTTAACCTTTTTTGGATGACACGAAGTTCCGATTCCCTGTGGCTTCAGCTTCAGCTTTATCTTTGGTGAGATGTACCGTGCCTTTTTCCAAGCCATCATGGACTGGTCAGTCGGCAAAGGGAGCCAAGGATGCGAAATACGGTCCCAATTCCTAGCTACTAGGAGCCTAGGAGTAGGTTTCACCGGTGCGTTTCGAGCCAAGGAGTCATGCGTTTCCTGGACCTGGGAGTGATGCATTGGTCTGTGTTCTCGTCTGGCATCTGCTTAATTGTGTCGCTTCCAGATCATGGAGCTCCCGTCCTACAGGCCAGAGAGCGAGCAGCAGCGACATGTGAGGCTTTGGAAATGCTCCAAGGGCTCTGGGGAACTAACTGGTAAACCTGTGTGACCGTGTCCCAAGAATAACAAGTGAAATAGAGTATATACACCTACCTCGGATTTCCATGCCACCAATAGGATAGTGTAATTTCTATAAAGCTTTGTGTTCCAACAAGGCAAATATAGATAATACCATTTTGTACCGACAACAATTGAGATGACTTGCAGACACAAAGCAAATCTACCAATTATTGAACAAAGTAGGGCAGGCTGCAAACTCGTGACTCTGAATAAGTTAATTGCCGTGCGACAATAAGATGCTTTCAGAAACTTGCAGCAAAGGATGAGGGGTACAAGCTGTCGACATCACGAGGATCAAGAATCTCTGTACAGCTATGCAGATTGGACTGTGATTTTTTTTTTCATTGGTAACGACATGGTCGGCAGCAGTTGATCAGAAAGTGAAAGTTAACCACAAATGGTGATAAAAGGACACACTAGAAAATGACACCAATGATACATGGTTGAACTTTCCACGCATGCTACCATCAGTCTGGATACAAGGAATCTGTTGGGTTCACCTAAAGGACGTTAAGCACAACATCAGGGTTCAGACAGGAGCAGTAGAGAATAGACAATGGCTGCGTCTAACAGCTCAAAAGAACTTGTTGAACTGGCCGCTCAGGGTGTCCTTGAGGTTTGAGTAGAGGCCATAGAGGGAGTATTGCCGCAGGTTGGACACCTCATACCATGAGTTCAGGACTGACTCGTGCTTATCGGTGCCTGAGAAAGCTAGCTGGATGCCGATACTGCAGTCGACAGGTCCTTGGCTCTTGCAACTTTGCGTTCTAATGGCGCAAGTTTGTTTTCCAAGGCAAACAAAGTTCGATTTCCCCGAGCAAGCATCACAGCCATCCCTCTTCCAATGCAAGTTTTGAAGCCTGCCTTTGTTGAACTCAAGAACCTAGAGAAGTGTCATCAGGTAGAAGTAAAGGTTGAGAATTTCTAGTTTGGAAGTCCACACATGCTGGATATGATAGTATTTTTTGTAGTTCCATACCAGAGTGAAGCTGGACACTGTAACCGAGGAGTTAGAGACAAAGATGGGAGGAGATCTGGCTGCATACTTCCTACCAGCAAATGCTACCATATAGCCACCAGCTGAAGCCTGCAAAACACGCACAAGATCTTCAGTCACATATGGACTATTTCAGACATTTGATGCATGTATTTACCATAAATGCATTCCTGGAGAACAAAAAGAAACTGTTAGTGCAGATAAGTGACAGTATAATCGTAACAGATATTTCCACATTCCACAGTGAACTTGAGGCAATCATAGGTTTCTAAAAAAAAGAAGCACATCATATTGAACATCGGAATAATTTGTAATGGAGACTATTAATCTATTTTGATTATGAGCTTCGAAGCACACAAAGGCAGCTACTAGTGTAAAATTAGTAGGATCCTAGGCAATACTAACCTAATATATGGAATATGAGATAAGGTCAAGACCAACAGATTACTTATCCTAAGAAACATAATACATACAAGTAGGCCATGTTAACAATATGAAATGCAGAGAGAACAAACAAATGCAACACACTACAAGGAGAATTTTGAGCAAAGCGCCATGAGTTGGGGTAAAACTAATCACCAATCGAACAATTTATGGGCTATTGGTGCTACATACACAAATATATTCTACTCAAACATTATATCCTGATTTCTAATTCCACGTCGTCGAGCCCAAGCCAGCATGAGAAAACATTATATCCAGAACAAATTTTAACATTGGCCAGAGTAGCTTAAATGCCTAATAATAGACTTCTTATCTAGCATTGCATCATTTCTACACATTCAAAATAGCACAGCTACTATAAATCATGGTGTAATGTTGTATTTTAGCACTCTCAGAATTTAGATTTGTCCTTCACAAAAAGTTGTAGCACAATAAACAGAGTTCTTATTATTGGTTCAACTTTTCGAAGGATGTATATTATGAAGGCACTCAGAACAATAAAAGCATTCACATAGATGGCACAATATCTACTCACCCCCACAAGAAAAAACAATTAAGATATGTTTTTTTTCACGTAATTACAATTAAGATATGTTATCAATAAACCTAAGTAGTAATAGAGATGTCTGGTTCCCAGTCTGCAACCGCAAGCCGAAGAACCCTATACTTTAAGAATGTTATGATTAAATTGCTCTTCCAGTAGGTGGTGTGAATACACTACAAATTCATATAGGAGTAGCACCCTATAGATGATACTGACTTGGGATAAACTATTTCTATTGTATCACCTTTACTCGTGCATTGGCTTGAACATCTACATATATAATCATTCCAGAGGAAACAAACAGGACAGGGGAGGACTAGAACATCTCGATGCTGATCTTCAGATCAAAGACTTAACCCCAACTCTCAAACAGAGGCGCATACACACAATACAAATTACAGCGCAATGCAAACCGACCCAATGACATACTAGTCCCTTTTCCTCATTTGCCACAGTTTCTAGACCAGAATCTTTGCATCGAAGTGTGTTAATCAAGAAATGATGTTACTACTTACCCCTGCTCCAAGCTCCAAGTTAATCCCGCTCTGAGCTACAAGCAGATCAAGGAACGCTAGAGACAGCACCGGAATCATGCTGACTCATGTTTGGAACAACCACCAGATGCTAGACAGCACATTCATGCCAGCTAATCCTCCTACCTACTCCGACATTTCCACAAGCACGTACAACGCAAGCTCCTCCGTATCCACCCAACCTACTCTTCCTCCGACAAAAGCAATGGAGAAAGCAAACTCTAAAAGTATAGAGAGGGTAAGAAGGGGGTCGCTTACGGGATTGAATCCGGTGGTGGTGTTGATGGTGAGCAGTGAGATCTCGTCGACCTTGGGGCGGAAGACGGCGAGCTGCGCGGAGGAGGCGAGGTTGAGGCGGCGGTCGCAAGGGGAGAGCTGCGTCTGTCCGGAGAAGAAGGAGTTGAGCCCGGCGAAGGCCACCCCGAAGGCGAAGCCGTCCCCGCGCTGGATCCGCGCGTCGCTGCACGGTTCGTAGACGCCGTTCGTGTCCCCCGCCGCCAGTTGCGTGAGGTAGAACGCGGCGGCGAGCGCCGAGACGAGCAGCGTCCGGGGCGGCGCGGCGGCGGCCATTGCAGCGGGCGAGATTGGCGGGGTCGTGGAAGCAACCGAGCTGGCTTGAGCAATCAGCAGTATAAGGGATTGGGATCGTCGGCAGTCGGTGCCCCGGCGAAGAGCAGTCGGCTCCTCCGACATCCGATGCCGAGCGACCTATCCGACGGCGAGGCTTAGGCACCGCAGCTAGGGTCGAAAACGGTCGGAAAAACATCTCTAACTATTTTTCATTTTCATATTTACAACACTGAACTGAAACAAAAACAAAAAAAAAAATCCGAAAACAGAAACAAATGAATAAATACAAAATTCGAAAACAAAACAAAACGATAGGTAATCGAAAAAGATATCGAAAATATAAATAAAATAAATATCAAACATTCACTGATCCAAGTTTTACAATATATATAATACAAATTACAATAACATACACGACATACAACTCAAAACATAAGCCAATAAAAAGTTGTTTAGTTCATTACTTTTAATTTTTATTTTTCATAAAACATGTTTAAATGAGATTTCATTATCTTATCTGGAAAAAAGGGTAAAAACGAAAAAATTTCGCTAAAAACAAAATTCCACTGAAACTGTCAAAAAAAAAAGCCACACCATTTTTGTTACTGTTTTTATTTTTTTTTTCTATTTAAAAACAGTAAAAAAAACGAAATGCGGTTGAAACAGAAAATTTTCTTACAATTCAGCCCTAACCATAGCTTCTACCCGAGGGGAAACATGCTACGCTTGTTTTCTCATTTAAAAATAAAAAATATTTTGATGCTAAAAAATTCATACAACTCTTTTAGTGGTAGTATAAAATATATGCAACTATCCAAACTATAAAAATATATATTCTAATATGAGAAAGATGTCAGAAGAGTATATTAGGATGTGAAAAATTTATGTGGGGAACAGAGAAAAATGTATTGGAAATCTGATATACTTTTCTCTCTTCCCAACAAATTTTTCTCACATTCCAATTCACTTTTCTGATATAATTTTCTTTTTTCCAACAAATTTTTCTCACTTTTAAACATATTTTTATTTTTTTAACACAACTTTATCACTTACTAATATACTATTATCTTTTCCTGCACCTTTGTCTCTTCCTAATACATTTTTCTTACTTCTCAATATATTTTTTTTCTCTTTTCAATGCAACTTTCTCACTTTTTAATATATATTTTTTATCACTTCCCAATACATTTATTTATTCCCAATACACATTTCTAAATTTAGTACTATTTTATCTCTTTCCAACGCAAGTTTCTCATTTTCAACTAATTCTTTCTCTCTTTTCACGTCTTTCTCATTTTCCAATATATTTTTCACTTTTTAATATACTTTTTTTTTTTCTCTTTTCAACACATTTTTCTTACTTCTCAATATATTTTCTCTGCTTGCAATACAAAGTTATCACATTATTTTATACTTTTTCTCTCTTCCAGACAATTTCCTAATATACTTTTTATGGCTTTGATGGTTGCGTATATATTTCTACTTCCAGTTACAAAAAGTCGCATAAATTTTTTAGCACCCGAATGTTTATTTTTTTTATTTTTAAATGAGTAAACAAGAATAAAATTTCAGTAGAAAATGTTGCACGCTTCCGCTCGGGTAGAAGCTGCCAAGCCAGACCATCGGAGAGGTCTCTCGGCATCCGACTGCCGACGATCCCAATCCCAGTATCAGTGGGTGACAGCTCCACAGCGGTGGCGGTGGGTGACAGAGGGAGAAGGTGAGAGTCGTTGTGAGCCATCCCTTTCGGTTGGCTGATGGGCCTTTTTGGGCTGTTATCAGTTATACAGCCCGAGATCCAATTTTATGGGCTCCGTTGTGTTTAGCTTGGGTCATAAATGTTAGCCCACCAGTAATTGTATCTTTTAATTTTTTTTTTTCACTTTTCTGGCTCCGAAGAAGAGGGCGCGACACTAGTACAAACTAGAAAAACGGTGGTTATAGTCTTATGAATTACAACTATCACAAAATGAGATATAGAATCATGTGAATGATAACAATGTAAGAGTAAAGAGTAAATTAGAAATAAAGAAAACACCATATTTTTATGATCATTTGGCACATGCAAAAAATAGTGACGGGAAACATGCACTTCAGTAAATTATGCTTTCAATGATTTTATAAGACCATTCCTATGCAAATAATTAAGAATTTCTTGACAAACAAGACAACAAATATGTTAGATCTGCAAAGGGAAGATATTACCTAGAAACTAGTTTCTCGGGAGAACAGTTAATTCACGAAACAGTACTAAATAAAGGCAAGAAGTGCTAATCTAAAAGTGATTCAAGCTGATTAACTCAGCTGTTATACTCATCCAGACCGCCAGTTTTTATGCTGCCACCTGAACAGTAGCAAGAAAGAATATAAATTGCGGCAATTTGTGAGTTCATTGCTAGTGTTATGTCAGCCAGCCATCAGTAAGATTCAATATATTTTTGTGTCTCTCAAGAAATGATGTTGATCAGATTCCAAGTGAGTATACGATCAACCTGTTGAGATGGTGTGATGATATTCCTGAGATACTCCATCTCCAGCTCAGGAACTATCTTTACTCATTCGAATTCTTCCTTGATGACAAGAGCTGGAGAGCTTCAGTTCACAAATACCGAGCTGTCGGTGTTCTTACCACCGGCACAGTAAAATTTACGTAATCGGAGGGAGTATTCGTGCGCTTTTCGTATTCGAATGGCTAGTCTTTAAAAGAGACTCAAATGTTAACTTGGTTCGGGTCGCCGAGAGGTGTAATACTCTATGTCCAGAGGCGAGAAAAAGATCGAATCGTATGAACTCAAGAACACGAGTACAATGCGGAAGGGGCTTGGCTCGATCCAAGAACCCTAACTCATGTGAGTGGATATGGTTACAACAGGGTGGCTAACTTCACTCCACTTGTCCGTGTAATACCCTATGGTACCTCTTTTATAGGGGTTGGATCGGGGGCACTAACTTGGTGCCTACTGAACCTGCTAGCCCTCCGCCAGGTGGGACCTTGGTTGTCGCCTGAGTTGGGCGCTTGGCGCCTGCTGGTGCCGGTGCAGTTGGTCGGTGGCCTTCGTACGTTCTTTGTTCAGTCGCAGAGGACAAATGATACTTTTCTATTTTGCTTTGCTAATTGTCTGGCTGCTTTACCAACTTCTGTAAAGCTTTACCTCCCGACAAGGTTGCTTTAATTTCTGTTGTACGTTGTCATGAATCTCTGCGGTCGTCAGTGGTTGGTTGTTAAGGCGTTGCCCGACCCCTGAGGGTCAGGTCAGAGCGTTGACTTCTAGCCATTGGTGGGTTGAATCTTGTTCTCATGTAGCTTCAGCCTTCCTTCGATCGGGCTTGGACGCTCACGCAGTTCTGATCCTTGGGGTCGGGACGTTTTTGGCGGGATGTGACCCTTCATGGGCCGTAAACGGATTGTGGGCTGTAGTTTGTAGATGGGCCTTCGTGTAAAGGCTAGGTCCGTAAGTAACCGAGGTATACTATCTCGACAGTAGCCTCCGAGCCCTGCGCCGTTTGCAATCTTCGTTGAGGCGACGCTGGGCTCATCCTTGCTGAAGTTTGACTTCTGATCCTACGGATACGCATGAGCGCGCCCGTAGGACGTAGCCCCTGAGCTCTCGAGTGATTCGAAGGGTCGGTCGTGGGCTAAGTCTTCGTCTTTGACATTGCTCGTCGATGGTTGCGTAGCCCCTGAACCTCTGAGCGAGCCAAAGGGTCGATCGTGGGCTTAGTCTTTGTCTTCGACATCATTCGCAGCCCCCGAGCCCCCGAGCAAGCCGAAGGGTCGGTCATGGGCTTAGTCTTCGTCTTCGACATCGTTCGTCGATGGTCGATCCTACGGGGGCGCGCGAGCACGCCCGTAGGGCGTAGCCCCCGAGCGAGCCGAAGTGGTCGGTCGTGGGCTTAGTCTTCGATAATTCCCGACCCCTGTTGGGACAGATGCCTAGATTGGATCAGTCGGGCCGGTTCCTCTCATGATAAGCATTGCACCTAGGTAGACTAGGTGGTTCAATCGTTTTCCATGATTAGCGCCTCGAGCAAATATCGGACCGGTCAGTTTATCGCCTGACCTCTCGTTTGTCCCGATCCATGAGATGACTCACGGCGTTAGTAACGGGCGTTGGTAACGGCTCCGACGATGGCACGATTCCGTTGCCTCCACATGGACGGCGGATATGGCATCTAGGAATCGTAACCGCTGGTCGATCTAGTCGGTTGGATGACGCCGATCGAACAGCGGTGGGAGTGCAGCGCTTCGAGCGTTCGCGTCCCATCAACTGGCATGTCAGACAGGCTCGTGTCACCTCCGTCGTGGCGGAGGTGGCGTCCGGGCGCACCCGTCAGTGAGTGGGGTGCCGGCGTGGCGGGTGCACGTTGTGTTGTGCACCCACGATGGTGTAGTTACTGTGCCGTCGCGTCGTGGTTAGTGGGGGGGGGGTGAGTAACGTTCACCCCCTGGTAGTCTTTAAAAAGGGGGCGCGGTAATTTCGAAATTCACCGGCCTCTCGTTGTCTTCGTCCTCAAGCTTCCTTGTGCCAACTCTCCTTAGCTTCCAGAGCTCGTTGTCTTCGTCTTCATCGTCATCGTTACACCCATTCCGGCGGCCAGTGCGTCTGTCCCCGTCTTCGTCTTCTTCGCCATTGTTTTCATCGCCGCTATGATGGAAGGTGCGTGGAAGCCCTCCGTCGTCTCGAAGGAAGTGCTCGAGTCCTTCCATGGCGTTGGGCTATTGCCGTCGAAGGAAGACGGCGAGTGGGAGGTGGCGGAGCGCCAGGAGGTGCCGGTGCCGCCGGAGGGGAAGATCGTGATCTTCCTCTCCTTCCACAAGCGCGGGCTGGTGTTCCCGGGCAGCCTTTTCTTTCGCACGCTGATGCTCCATTATGGCGTGTGCCTCCACCACCTCAACCCCAACGGCATCCTCCAGATCGCCATCTTCGTCAAGCTCTGCGAAGCATATTTGGGGTGGCTCCGAGCCTGCGGCTATGGCGGTACTTCTTCCAGGCCAGCCAGTTGCTGGCGCGGCCAGGCAAGTCGATGGCTCCGCGATCATGCTCCGGAGCACCGAGACGAAGGAGTACATCAAGGTGTCGCTGAAGAAGTCCTTGAAGGGAGGGCATGACGGGTGGTTCTATATCACGAACGCCACCTCGGCCTCCCGGCTTTTCGCAACGCACCGGCCGAGGCGGCCGACATGTGGAAGGCGAAGGTGATGGCCGAGGAGAGGGACGAGTTGAGACCGTTGCTGCAGAGGATCCGACGGCTGAGGGATGAAGGACTGAACGGCGCCGTCGTCATTGCTACCTTCGTGCGGCATCGGGTCCAGCCGTTGCGCATCCGAGCCTTCCCCATGAATAGCTATGAGGGGAAGGACGACACCACCCAGGAGGTGGTCGGGGTCGAGCTGAGAGATCGGGAGGTCGCCCAACGGGTCAGCAGACTGCTGGGGGGGGGGGACGTCACCGACGAGATGTCCAAGGGACCGCAGCCCCTTGACAAGGATCACCCGACCTTGGTGAGTTGTCCTCCTCTTGCTTGTGTTATTCGAGTTCGTAGAGTAGATCGGATCGGGTCGTGGATAGTAGTCGAACTTAGTTGATGTCGCCGCTACAGGTCCTGTCGGGGGCCGCTCCCAGGTCGAGAGACGTTGTCGGGACAAGCGCTGCAGACATGTCCCTGGCCAAGAAGAAGAAGGCTGTCAAGAGACGGCGTCACGCTCGCTTGAGGTCATTCCCGGCCGACAGTCCGACTGTTCCTGCGCCGACTGCGCGACCGGCTCAGAGGTCGGTTGGGGCTCCACTGGCCAGGGTCCCTTCAAGCACAAGTGCGAGGTCGGGGGTTCCGACCCTGACCATCGGGACTGCTGCGCCGCAGGCGGTGGCGTCGGAGGCTCGGCGTCGTCCGAGGACGTGATCCCGCCTTCGACGAAGAGCACGAGGACTGAAGGGTCGGCGAGCGTAGAGGTCGACTTCGGGACCGCGGCAGCAGCCGCCACGGTCCAGGTGGCAGGTACTGGGGCGGCTCAGCCCCCGGGCGCGGGCCAATCGGCCCTCCCTCGGATTCGGAGGATCCTGACGCGCCAGTCGAGGGTGTAAGTTCCTGTATCTTTAGTTTAGATGTAAATTTCATTTGGGTTAGTTTGTTTCTAACCTGTTTGGCGATGTACAGGCCTCAGTCGTCGGTCGCCGCAATGCGTCCGGCTGCGGCCGTTTCGATGTCGGCATCTGAGGGCGCTGGCGGTGAAGCCAATGCTGGCACTAGTGCGGCGGTGCATGCGGCGACGTCGCCCCAACCGTCTGAAGTTCAGAACCCGTCGACCCTGGTTGTCGACGGTGCACTGCTGCAGCCGCCTCCCCCGACGGCCCAAGAAGAGGCGGTCACCGAAGCCCGAGAGGAGGAAGCCATCGAGGTCCTGGAGGAGGCGGCTCCTGGGCTCCAAGAAGGAGCTGTCGCCGCGGAGGAGAGGGAAGACTCCTCTTTGGCTCCTGACGGCGGAGGGGAGGTTAAAATGACGGAGGCCAAAGGTCTGAGGGGATCTCCCTCGCCCTTGGCCCACGAACAACCGGCTAGCCAAGTCTCGCCCGCTGCCCCCAAGAGCGCGCGGGAACTGAGCGAGACAGCCGCCGAGAAGCAGCCGGATGTCCCCCTGGCAGACCCGTCCGAGGGTTTCCGTGGAACTACCGTGAAGGAGGTCGGCGAGCCGTCGACGAGCGCGGCCCTGGCCGGTTCAAGTGGAGACGCCGTAGAGGCGCAGGAGCGTGGCCTCGGTCGGTATGGGCGGTCGTCGCCAACTTCAACGGGTCAGAACTTCTTCGGGAGCGGTTTGGCCACCTTCCCCACGTGCAGCAGTGGCGACCTTAGCTATTAGTAGCATTTTGTATCCGATTGTGTAATGAACACCTTTGGATGAGATGTTAATACACAAGTTTCTGACCCTCTTCTTGTGTTTCAATTTTTCACACTTAATGTTTCTCGAGTTCCGTTGGGCGTTGATCAAGCGACTAGGTCAAATATAGCTCGTTAGGTCGAGTGTCGGGCTCGATACAGCCATAGAGCGTCACCAACGTTGGGTCGGATTGTTAGCCGCGAGGAAAACTTGAACAAAAACGCTTTCGTGACTTGACATGTCTGAGGGTCGCCCGAGAAACTTGGCGCGGGTCGGGGAGTCGGGCCCCGAGGAAACGGAGGGAGGCACGGAGCCTTTGGCGAGACCAAGGCATGGCGCCTTAGAGCGTAGGAACGAGACGCGGAGCCTTAGAATGTAGGAACGAGGCGCGGAGCCTTGTTGAGACTAAGGCGCGGAGCCTTAGAACGTAGGAACGAGGCTCGAGGCCTGAAGGTTCGAATGCGAAGTGGTCGATCGTTCCAACCCTCAAGTGGGGACTCTGTGATTAGCCCCCGGGTAGTGAAGGGTAGACGAGTCGGCTACGCTCCACTGCCAAAAAATAGTTAGTGAGAATAGAGAATGCATAGAAAGTTGATTTTATTATGCGTAGAAACGACATAAGTTCTCAATGTTCTAGGCATGGGCTAGCTCCCTGCCGCCCTCGGTCGCTAGCTTGTACGCGCCGAGCCTTAAGACTCGCTTGATTATATAAGAACCTTGTCTTGCACTCTCTTGAGAACAAGATCGCCGACGTTGAAGGCCCGACCCTTGACGCGTCGAGCGTGTAGTCGTCGCAGACTCTGCTAGTACTTGGCTGATGGTAGAATGGCGACGTCGCGCGCTTCGTCCAGCTGCTCCTGGGCATCCTACCGCGCCGCTTTCGACCTTTCTTCGTCGTAGGCTCGGACCGTCGGGGAGTCTTAGACGAGGTCGGTCGGCAGCACAGCCTCCGCTCCAAAGGTCATGAAGAAAGGGGTGAAGCCCGTAGTTCTGCTGGGGATCATTCGTAAGCCCCACAATACGGACGGGAGTTCTTTGACCCACCGCCCGGCCGCTTGCCTGACGGAGTTGTAGATATGAGGCTTTAATCCTTGCAGCACCATCCCATTGGCACGCTCGACCTGACCGTTGGTCCTCGGATGGGCGACGGAGGTGAAGTCTAGCTGGATGTGGTATTCCTCACAAAATTCCCGGAAGACGTGACCGATAAACTGCGTGAGGTTACCGGTGATGATGGAGTGTGGCACTACAAAGCGGCAGATGATGTCGCGGATGAACTTGACAACTTAGGCGGAGCTGATGCAAGGGGTCGGCTTCACCTCAATCCACTTGGTGAACTTGTCGACGGCGACGAAGAAATGGGTGAAACCCCCGGGTGCTGGTCGGAAAGGCCCGAGGATGTCAAGTCCCCAGACCACGAAGGGCCATGTGATCAGAATCGTGTGGAGCTCCTGGGCCGACAGATGAGTCTGTCGGGTGTAGAATTTACAGCCTCTGCAAGAGCGAACGAGTTTCTCGACGTCGGAGACCGCTGTGGGCCAGTAAAACCCTTGGCGGAAAACTTTCCCGACCAAGGTCCTTGGAGCGACGGGGTGACCGCAAATGCCTAAGTGGATGTCGTCGAGGAGATGGAGACCCTCCGCCAGAGGGATGCAGCGCTGAATAACGCCACAGGGACTCCGCTTGTAGAGTTCATCATCGATGATGACGTAGGCCTTGGCTCGTCACGAGACCCGTCGGACCTCGTTGGTGTCGGCTCGGATCCTGCCATCTTATAGAAAGGCGTAGATGTCCTGGGACCAGTCAGGGATGATGGCCATAATTTCTGCCCCAGGAGTCGGGGCTTGCTCGCCGACTGTCGCCACGACCTGGGGGTCGATGGCATTATCTTTGAGTTTGATCGTTGGTTTGGAGAGGACTTCGAGGAAAACGTCAATGGGGACCGGATCCCGCCCCAAGGCCTCTGGGCGAGAGTGTTGGCCGCTTCGTTGTCGCGGCGTAGAACGTGATGGAGCTCGAGCCCGTCGAACTTGTCTTCGAGCTTGCGAACTTCCTAGCAATAAGCCTCCATCTTGTGGTCTCGGCAGCTTGACATCTTCATAACTTGGTTGACGACAAGCTCGGAGTCGCCCTTGATGTAGAGCCATCGGACGCCGAGAGTGATGGCCTTCTGGAGGCCATGCAGTAATGCTTCATACTCTGCAGCGTTGTTGGAGGTAGGGAAGTGGATCTGTAGTACGTACGGGAATTTCTCTCCCTTAGGAGAGACGAGAACGACGCCAGCCCCCGAGCCCTTCAGTCGGCAAGAGCCGTCGAAGAACATAGTCTAGTGCTCGAGGTCGAAGGGATCTGATGGTTCTTGTGCCTCGGTCCACTCGACGATGAAGTCGATAAGGGTCTGAGACTTGATGGCTTGTTGAGGCACGTAGGTGATGTCATGGGCCCATGAGCTCCATAGCCCATGTGGCGATGCGCCCAACCACGTCTTTGCTGTTGATGATCTCCCCGAGAGGGAAGCTCGTCACCACTCAGATAGAGTGGCTGTCGAAGTAGTGGCGAAGCTTGCGACTAGTGATAAGGATCGCGTAGAGTAGCTTTGCCACTTGGGTATACCGGATCTTGACGTCGGTGAGCACCTCGCTGATGAAGTAGACGGGCCGCTGGACCTTCAAGGCCCGACCCTCCTCCAGTCGCTCGACGACGAGGACAGTGCTGATAACCTTATGGTTGTAGAAATGTAGAGGAGCAGCGGGTCACCAGGGGTCGGCGAGGTTAAGACTGGCGAAGAAGACAGCAGAGTCTTCAGTTGCTCAAAGGCTTTCTGGGCATCGACGGTCCAAGTGAAGCGGTCGGACTTTCGAAAGAGTCGATAAAAAGGCATGGCCTTCTCTCCTAGTCGAGAGATGAAACGGCTGAGGGCCGCCAGATACCCAGTGAGCTTCTGGACACCTTTGACATTGTTGATGGATCCGAGGTTGCGGATGGCGGCGATCTTCTCGAGATTGCCTTTGATCCCGTGCTCGGAGATGAGGAACCCGAGGAGTTTGCTGGTGGGGACGCCAAAGACGCACTTCTCGGGGTTGAGCTTGATGCGAAACTTCCAGAGGTTGGAGAAGGTTTTCTCCAGGTCTTCAATGAGGCCGACTGCTTGCTGAGTCTTGATGATGATGTCGTCGACGTAGACCTCCAGGTTTCGACCCAGCTAGTCGTGAAAGCACTTCTGCATGCAGCGCTGATACGTGGCGTCGACATTCTTGAGGTTGAAGGGCATGGTGACGTAGCAGAACGAGCCGAAAGGTGTAATGAACGACGTAGCCAGCTGGTCGGAGCCGCGCATGGATATCCGATGGTACCCGAAGTACGCGTCAAAGAAGTTAAGGGTTTCACAGTTCGGCATGCTTTGTTGAGACTCGTGTAGTCAACGCACATCCTCCATTTCCTATTCTTCTTCTTAACTATTATAGGGTTGGCCAGCCACTTTGGGTGGTAGACCTCTTTGATGAACTAAGCATCAAGCAGCTTGGCGATCTCCTCCCCAATGGCGTGGTGCTTCTCGTCGTCAAAGCGTCGGAGTCGTTGCTTCACCGGTCGAGAGCCGAGAATGATGTTCAGAGAGTGCTCGACGACCTCCTTCGGGATGCCTGGCATATCAGACGGTGCCCAGGCGAAGACATCTCGATTTCGAATGAGGAATTCGACGAGTGCACTTTCCTATTAGCTGGAAAGCGCTGTCTCGATCCGGGCCTTCTTGGTCGGGTCGGTGCTGTCGAGGAGAATCTCCTTGGAATCGTCGGCCGACTCGATGGATGTAGAGGTTGAAGGCTTGGAGTCGAGAGTTGCAGTCAGCACCTGGGACTTGTGGATCTCTTCCAATTGGGCTGACCCTGCGAGGGCGACGGCCAGCTCATAGCTTTCTTGCTCGCAGGCGAGAGCGTGCTTGATGCTCTTGAAGCGAGACGTCACAGTGATGACGCCTTTGGCTCCCGGCATCTTGAGCTTGAGGTAGACGTAGTTGGGGACGGCCATGAACTTGGCGTAGGCGGGTCAGCCGAGGATGGCGTGGTAGACACCAGAGAAGTCGACTACTTTGAAGGTGAGCTTCTCCGTCCTGAAGTTGTCGCGGTCGCCCAAAGTGACCGGCAAGGTGATCCGACCCAGGGGCACCGCGCTACCCTCGGGGATGACGCCATGAAATGGAATGTTAGTCGGATGGAGGTCGAACTCCGAGAGCTTCATGGCCTTGAAGGTGTCGATGTAGAGGATGTTGAGGGCGCTGTCTCCGTCCATGAAGACCTTGGTCAGACGTGTGGTGCCGATTATCGGATCGAGCACTAGGGGCAGGCGCCTCGGCTGAGGCACGTAGTCGGCGTGATCGAGGCCTCCGACCACTTGAGGTAAGTTGGCACAGCGGGGTCAGTGAGATTGACCTCTCGCCATGTCTACTTCTGATGATGCCGTGACTCGTAAGCCACCGGCCCGTCGAAGATCATCCGACAGTCCTCTGGCTCGGAAAAGGCGCTGTCGGCGTTACCCTCAGCCTCCTTCGCAGGAGGGTTGAGATTTTGTGGCTGACGAGAGTCGGGTCAAAAGTGGCCCCTATAGAAGGCTCGCATGAAATGGCAATCCCGCAAGGTGTGCTTGACAGGGGACGCGTGGTTGGTGCAGATCTTATCGAGCATCTTTTCAAAGTGGTTGTTGTGGTCGACCGGCTTGTTTGCTTGGGGTCGGGGCGGCCGCTCTGTGACGCCCACGAACTCTTCATCGTGCCGGCAGTTCTTCTGCTTCTTGCTGCCCGAGCCGCCCCCATCCCGACCGTCTTTACAGTCTGAGCGTTGGTCGGAGCGGTTGTCGTTCTTGTGGTCGGCCTTGGACTTCTCCTTGCCCTTGGTCCGATCCCGGTCGATGTTGGCTTGGACAGCCTCCTCCCTGGTGGCGAAGGTGGTGGCGATGTCGAGAAGGGCGCGCGTCGTCCGAAGGTTTTTACACCCTAGATTGTGGATGAGCGCCTTGGACGTCGTGCCGCAGGTGAAGGCGTTGATGATGTCGGCGTCGCTTACGTCGAGCAGCTCGTTTCGCTTGCGCGAAAAGCGCTGGATGTAGTCATGAAGCGATTCGTCGGGGTTCTGCTTGCAGTTCCTCAGATCTCAGGAGTTACCCGGGCGGGTGTAGGTCCCCTGGAAGTTGTCGACGAAGGCGTGACGGAGGTCGGACCAGTCGTGGATGCTGTACCTCGGAAGGTGCTCGAGCCACCCGCTGGCCGAATCGGACAGAAAGAGTGGCAAGTATTGGATGACGAATAGGTCGTCGGCGCCACCGGCTCTGCATGCAAGACGATAATCCTTGAGCCAGTGGGCAGGGTTGGTCTCACCAGTGTATCGGACGATGTTGGTCGGAGCGCGGAATCTCTTAGGAAAAGGTGTTCTTCGGATGTGGGACCCGAACGCTCGAGGCCCGACCTCATCAGGACTGAGGCGCCAGACGTGGTCATAGCTACGTCGACGACGGCGATGGTCTGGAGACCGCTCTCGCCTAGACTCGGCGTAGCGATCGCTTCTAGCTTGCTTCTGCGCGTCGTCACGGTGCTCCTCGAGGCGTTGGCGCACGTTGCCAGCCGGAGAGTAAGGATCGTGTGCCTCGGTCCGATCGCGGCGACTATCGCGGGTCGGACTCCAACGGTCGGCGCTCGGCCGGTGGGAGCTGTGCGCCTCGGAGTGCTGATGAAGCGAGGGTTCAGGTTGTTGAAGCGCGCCATCGAGGTAGACGCGCAGACGATCGTAGGTTTCCTTGAGCATGTGGTTGCCTGGCGTGATGGACTCGTGGAGGACGTAAGCTGCCACCGCAAAATTCTCATACGGCGTGTCTAAGGCGGGCGTGTCGCTGTCCATTATCTGCTGATAAGTGAACCGGGCCCGGGCTCAGGCGCCACCGCTTGTCGCAGCGACACCCTTGCCCTGATTATCGCCCCGGCTGCAAGCTTGTGCCGGATAGCGTCTTCGACGACAGAAAGAGCGTGACGATGCGAAGAAGAATCATCGTCAAGAGCCTTGCCGAGGGTATCGACCTCCGAGGCCTTGTTAGGCAGGAGCGTTAAGCACTCATGGGACAGGTCATGGCCCAACACATCGTGAGGCTGGCAATGAGGTGAACGACGGCGAGGCAAAGGACGCCGAGGCGAACACCGCTTGAGCGGGGGAAAGGTGAAGCTCGCAGTCGTTGTCGGCAACGAAATTCAGGCTTTCGAAGCGGAAGGCCTGGCCAACAGTGAAGGTGAGGATGCTCTATGATCGACCATCACGAGCTATGGCAACTGCAAAACCCTCAAAAAACAGGCGAGAGACCGAGGACTCCCCCACCAGAGCGAAAACTGAAGGCATCGAAAAGTGAAGTGAAAACACACAACGAAAAAGACCCCTACCTAGCACGCCAACTGTCGGTGTTCTGACCACCGGCACAGTAAAATTTACGTAATCGGAGTGAGTATTCGTGCGCTCTTCATATTTGTAACATCCCGAATTTTCGATTTAATAAAGTGGCGATTTCCCCAATTTTCGTTCCAATTAAATTGTCTGTTCCAATATTTCGTTCTGTTCAAAATTCTTTCGTACCGAATTTCGTTTCGTCCAAATCCGAAATCCGTTCGTCTAAATTAATCCGGTGCTGAAATAATTTAGTCCGCGTAATTGTTACGTTTGACTAAAATTATTTCTCGGAAATTCCCTAATTAATTTTCGGGTCTCTAAATATCTCTTCTCTAATTAAATCTCTCCAGCCTTTTTAATTATTTCGCGATGCCGTACCCCGCTCATGTGGTCAGAGGTTGGCGAGAGGTCTTTCTTTGGTCCTGATTCTATTCGAGCTGCTGAGGAGAAGGTTGAGAAGGTCAGAGAGCATCTTCGGGTTGCTCAGAGTCGTCAGAAGAGCTATGCGGATAAGAGGAGGAGGCCCTTTTCTTTTGAGGTTAATGATTGGGTGTATCTTAAGGTGTCACCTCTTCGTGGCACGCGTCGCTTCCATGTCCGAGAGAAGTTGGCTCCGAAGTTTGTTGGTCCTTTCCGGATTCTCAGAAAGATCGATAATCTTGCTTACAGGTTGGACTTGCCATCCGAGCTTACGGGTGTGCATCCGGTGTTTCACGTCTCTCACTTGAAGAAGTGTCTTCGAGTGCCGGAGGAGCGAGTTGTCCCTGATGCTTTGGATATCCGGGACACGCTCGAGTACCTGGAATACCCGGTGAAGATTCTTGATGAGGCGTTCAAAGAAACGCGGAAGTCCAAGATCAAGTTTCTCAAGGTTCAGTGGAGCAACCACACTGAGCGAGAGGCTACCAGGGAGAATGAAGATGATCTGAGGCAGGAGTTCCTCTATCTGTTTGAGTCCGCTCCTTGATCTCGAGGACGAGATCCTGTAAGGGGGGAAGTCTGTAACATCCCGAATTTTCGATTTAATAAAGTGGCAATTTTCCCAATTTTCGTTCCAATTAAATTGTCTGTTCTAATATTTCGTTCTGTTCAAAATTCTTTCGTACCGAATTTCGTTTCGTCCAAATCCGAAATCCGTTCGTCTAAATTAATCTGGTGCCGAAATAATTTAGTCCGCGTAATTTTTACGTTTGACTAAAATTATTTCTCGGAAATTCCCTAATTAATTTTCGGGTCTCTAAATATCTCTTCTCTAATTAAATCTCTCCAGCCTTTTTAATTATTTCGCGATTATTAATTAATCCTAAATTAATCCCTAACCCCTCATTCTAATTCTCTCCTATAAATACCCCCCTCTCAACCCTAGCCTCAAATTCCCATCTCATTTCTCCCCATTTCCTTTCTTCCACCGTAAGTTCTATTTTCTGGCAACCGTCTCCGCG
>BCLG01000486.1:35646-62476 GCA_001602295.1 Zoysia matrella
GTCCGCGTGGAGCCGCGCGTCGCCCGCCGTGTCTGTTCCCGAGACTGCGTCGCCCGACTGCGCCAGTACAGCGCCGCGCCGAAACCGCCCTTCTCCGATTTCCGCGCTGGTTCCGATCTCCGATTTCGTCTCTAATTTCAGATCCGGTGAGAACGATTTTCCTTCTCTTAAATTCATTTTCCTTTTCGATTAGTTGTTAGATTAATTGCTAATTTGATCTGCGATTAATTATTCTTCAATTAATTTAAATCCTTGTGATCTCGATTGTCTACAATTTTCGGAAATTCCGTTTGATCTCCGATTAATCCCGGAATTGTTCCGTCAATTTGTCTCGTCACGATTATTGTGTAGGGTTGTTCCGGGAAATGTTTTGCGCGCGTTTAGTCTAGTAATTTCGATTTAGATTTAATTTCCGGTTCTATTTTGGTCGCGTTATTAGTGTCTAATCCCTCTTGTTCGTGTTGTGATTAGCTGCTGTTTCCGAGGAGGAGTTCTGCGAGCCCGATCAGTTCGCCGATCCGGATCCCGACTTCGATCCCGATTTGCCAGGCAAGCCGCATTCCTTGATCACTTTGTTCCCAGCATTTTAAACTGCATGTTTTGTTTGCAACCTTAATTTGCATGCCAACTATTTTAAAATGTGCTAGCAACATTTCTAAGCCGTGCCTGCTTACTGTTCCACAAATATCAACCCTAGGAATGCTTTAGAACATTTATTTTACTTTTATGCTTAGTCATGCTTAGTCACATTTATTTTCATCTCACACCTATCACCATAAAATAGAATTTGTGTTAAATGCTTTTGAACTGTGCTTCAAATGTGTGAGTATTGCAAATAACTATACATAACTATTTAGCGGGGGCAAGTTGGAGTATGAGGGGCTAGGGGACTTTTGGGAAGTCCCTGTGGGCGTACCTGTTGTGGGTACAACGGGAAGATTCAGGCTGGGATCTTTCCGTGAGACTTGTTGTTAGCGTTGAGGTTGGAGATGGTGCTTGCCCCGGCAATTAAGGACCGAATCCTTCGAGCCTTGTACGCTCAGTTGATAACCATGCACATCACGTTATCTTGTATGGGCAGTTGGCTTGATCTTGAAGCTTGCTGAGACTGGTTGTTTACCCTAGGGTTGGCGGTGTAGTGTTAGTGTGGCGTAGAGCTTTGACTCCCCATATGAGATCGAGATACCCCACCTGATCTGTGGTAGGCTCTTCACAGCTCCAGGACCCGATTGCGTAGGCTTTTGGGATCCCTATCCTGGAGGACGGATGACGTCAGTTAAAGCTTGTGGACGGGTCTTGTGTGTTCGTCGGGGCTACGACGGTAGTCTCCGATGACGCTTCTCGTGGGTCCAGTTGCATAACCTCTGCAGAGTTTTTAGTCGATGCGCATTGTCACGTCCTTTTGGAAGGACACCCCCCTGAGTTGTGCTACTCGTTGAGTAGTTTTGTTTTTCTTTCTCCTCTCCTTTTTCAAATGTTTTTGACTCCGGCCTTTGAGCTGTGGCCGAGTGTGGAGATTACATCGGCATTAAAATGAACCCCCGTCCGAGATAACGGAGATCTCTGCGGGGCAAGATAATAAAATTTGACAAGTTTGAAAATAAAGCTTTCTTGCATCTTTAAATAAAATAAATGTTTTAAACTTGCATTTAGCACTTGAGCCATGCCTTTACATTTGAAATCATTTGCATGCATACATTGTTGTTAAGTAGTACGCGGTTTGCTGAGTATTCGTACTCACGGCTTTCTAATTTGTTGTTTTCAGAGGATACTCTCAGCTTTGACTTCGACTACGTCTCTGACGGTCCGTGATGTCCGCTCCTGCGCTCAAGCTAGCCTGTGTGGAGGAGGTTCGCTACCGCTGCCATGTTGATGCTTCCGCTGTTGCTTTTGTCGGATTCACGATAGAGATATATCTGCTCTGAGATATTTCCAGCCTGCGTGTCGATGGACCTCTTTAAAGGATTTTATTCTAATAATTTCACTTTGTCATGTTATTTTCTATTCTTGTTTCTTGTTTAATATTTCTGTTATGGTTTCTTGATTGATCGCTTGTGATGTCGTGCTTGCCAAACTCCTGGGATTGGCAAAGTCACGGAAGATCGGGTCTTATCGAAAGGTAAGTAAAATCCCGGTCGTTACAATATTCGAATGGTCTAGTCTATGAAAGAGACTCAAAGGTTAACTTGGTTCGAGCCGCCGAGAGGCGTAATACCCGACGTTTAGGGGCGAGAAAGAGATCAAATCATGTGAACTCAAGAACGCGGGAGGGCTTTGGCTCGATCAAGAACCCTAGCTCGCGTGGGTGGATGTGGTTACAATGGGGTGGCTAACTTCACTCGACTTGTTTGTGTAATGCCCTATGGTACCCCTTTTATAGGGGTCAAATCGGAGGCACCAACTTGACGCCTACGAAACCTACTGGTACTCTGCCCAGTGGGGCCTTGGTCGTTGCCTGAGTTGGTCGTCTGGCGCCCGTTGGCGCAGGTGCAGTTGGCCGGTGGCTTTTGTACGTTGTTTGTTCAGTTGCGAGGGACAAATGACACTTTTTTATCTTGCTTTGCCGATCGTCTAGCTGTTTTACCAACTTCTAAAACGTTTTACCTCCCGGTAAGATTGCTTTACCTTCTGCTATACGTTGTAATGAATCTCTACGGTCGTCAGTGGTTGGTTGTTAAGGCATTGCCCGACCTCTGGGGGTCGGGTCAGAGTGTTGGCTTCTAGTGGGCTGAATCTTGTTGTCGTGTAGCTTCAGCCTTTCATCGGTAGGGTTTGGACGCTTGCGCAGTTTCGACCCCCGGAGTCAGGACATTTTTGGCGGGATGTGACCATTCGTGAGCTGTAAACGGATTGTAGGCCGTAATTTGTAGATGACCCTTCGTATAGAGGTTGGATCCATAAATATCCAGGGTATACTATTCCGACATGAGCTGATTCAGGGTGGCCCTGCAGCTTCTGCTTCCGCTACATAAATGATTTCATCTTCAAGATGAAAGATTACAGCCCTGTTGAACGTATTAGATTCGAGTACTTCCTAAACCCAAAAAGGATTCAACATGTAATCTGCTAAGAGGCTGATCTTTTCGACATGCTGCCTGAAGAAAACACATTCCAAGAAATCATTGCCAAACTGGGACCTATTCGAAGTACATAACTACATACTCTGTTGTTCATCTCCCTGCTTACCTGCTGGAGCAAGTCAATCGGTGATATCTTCTTCCAGGCCACTGCGTGTGCGAGAGGGTCCATGTACTGATGTACACCGGGTGCCAGCCGTGGAGGTCGGTGTTGAGCAATTGAACGGGAAGCTGCTGCTCCTCCAGCCCCTGCTCCGGCCTCCCACTTCGGCACCATTCACAGGAGAAATGCTTTCCCTCCTCCGCTCCAGCGCCTCACCCTCACCTACCACGTCCCGTCCTCTCGGCACTCTGACGTGCGCGGCGGCAAAGACAAAGCGCATCTCTCTCTCTCTCTCTAAGGAGGCCGGGGCAGGGGCGTCGGCGGGGCTGGCGATGAGAAGGGGAGGAGCTCCTCCGATAGAGGCGCGGGCCGCGCGGAGGGCGAGGCATCGGGCGGGGCCAACCTAAGGCAGGCGGCGGCGGCTGAGGATATCCTCTGTCTTTCTTCTTGTATGGCAAACTTTGTCATACTCAATTTTATTCATTTATTGCATAATAACACTTCATAATTTAAGATTATTTTCTACTTAAATTATACTAATCTATTTAAAAAGCAAAACCATGAGTCATGCAATCATTACTCAACGTTGATTCCATAATGAATGATCAAGACCAAAACAAAGTTTGTCATACAAAAAGAAAGACAGAGGATATGAGGGCAGCCCTCGACGGGGCCAAGGGGGCACGGGACGCTGGGAGCGGAGCGAGCAGAGGGAGGGGCGCGGCGGTGAAAGGGCCACATGGCGAGAGACCGAGGGGGCGACGTGGTGCAATGCCTGGCCGAGTTTGTGCGGCAACTTTCGATATTAGAGATTTCAAAATTTAGTGAAAGTGAACTGACTATGCAACGTTGACGAGTTAAAACAGTTTGACCTCTAGAATGAAAATTTTGCTGTAAAACATGCGTCTGTTTACATACAAACATACTTGTACTGTATGTAAATTTCCTTTTTTTTGTGACGGTACTGTATATAAATTTCAGTCTGAAAAAGAATAGTTCTTTCCTTTTTTTGTAAGATTCGAGTTGTTGAACTTCAATGACAATGCTAAGCTGGTGAAGACTGAATCAGATCACGGCAGTTGTACTAGTCCGAAAGTCGCCAAAAAGCTTGGAATCCTATTACCAACTAGTCAGCTTCAAATTTCCTTTCGGCAAAAGATCGATGGCACCAAAGCCTCACGATGCATCTTTCTTTCTTCCAACACGCGTACAAAAATTCACATTTATACTCCCTCCGGTTGCCGATTGTCGTCGGCCGTTTCTGCGCTCGTATAAAATTGATTTTACCATGTACTACCTCCGTTTTAAAATATAAGCATTTTTAAGTTTGAATGAAGTCAAACTTGTTTAATTTTTACTAATAATATTTAAAAAATTACATAATTTTTAATATAAAAATATATTTTTTTATAAAAGTTTATTTTATAATGAATCAAAAAATATAATTTTAATATGATACAATATTATTAATTATACATTATTAATAATTAAAGTAATTAAAGTTTGACTTTGATTTAAATATAAAAATGTTTATGTTTCATATATTTTGACACGGAAGGAGTACTGAATCTTTAACCTGTCTATTTATAAAGGTACCCGTCCACATATTGTTAAAAAAAATGAATAGAATCATTAGGAGTAGATGGTTGTTGGAAAAACCGAACGAAAGCTGCTTAAAGCTGGAGCAAAGGTAAAAGTCATCAAGATCTGCCGTAGATATTAAAATGAATTACTGGGAAAATTTCTGGGATGGTGACACATGAAACACAACATTCAGTATAGGCAGGAAACAGGTGACCAAAGAATACCGCCAACATAATCAGAATTTTTAAATGAATTTCTTATAACCAGTGAGTTTATAAAATATACTATTCCCGCATTTTGTTTCTTAGTAACCTTTCTCTTTACAAAGACTTTATATGAGAATCCTACAGCCAAAGTCAAATGTGCTCCATAATAATTATCTCTTAAAAGGACTTAAATAAATAGGCAACAGCACCATGGCGCTGGCACAGCTAAACCACCAAAATAGTGAAACACTGAGCTGAATGACTTGTTTCAATTCAACTGAATCTACAATCCACCACTACACGTATTGACAGAGTGCTTCCATCCCCAGAGCGTATGCACTAACTACAACCGATTGTCAAGTGTTGAGCCACCTCAATGACCTCATTCACATGGATAATTCATAGCCATACCACCCTCGCCAAGCAGCAGCACTTCTTCCCAGCAAAAGAACTTCAAAATGAAAGGGCAAGAAGGGGCTATATTGTTCATCAAGAAGGGTTCAGATTCAAGTTGCAAGTAAGACGGGTATTATCACGAACTCGCATACCCGTCTCGTAAAATCTATGTTAGTGACTCTTACAGCTCAACGATATATTATTCGCGGCTTAATAGTAAACTACCGCAAAGCCCACTGAACAAGCGGGTATGTCCACAACAATCTGCAAAAGCCCGTAACTTTATTATGTTTGTTTTGCTTATACTAATTTTCATAAAGTTACATACTATTATTTATAATATTCTCTAAAGTTTTAATTCTATGGTCCAATTTAAACACACTAGAACAAGTAAAAAATGATGACATTAAAGTTACTAATGTTTTTTAGTTTGGTGTATATATAATAATAGAGTGGTAAATTGTGTGTTGAGTAAATAAGTTATTAAGTTTCTGCAATGACTTCTATGTCAAACGATGCGGTTCGCGAGTTCTTCGTGGGTTTCTGCAAAGCCCGCATACTTGAGTTGCGGCTAACAATGCGACTCGCAGCTAACAATGCGACTCGCAGGTGCAACAAAACCCACCCACTTGCAACTTTAGTTCAGATGTCACCTTCTTCTATCTCCATCGGATCCCAGATCAGCAGGAAAGCCAAATGGTGTTACACTCCACATTTCTTTGATGCCTGAAACAAAGAATGGCAAGTCCCGCAGAACATAGAAAAACAATGCAACAAACATGCAGGCTCAATAAAATAAATAAAAATGCAGTAGGGACTAGCCAAGTACATTGAATCTAGCATGACCAGCTTGAGACTTGATCAGAATGCATGAGTTGTTGTGAAGTTCCCGCCAAAGGATACTTTCCAATACATATAGAAATAACTGATGGAGGTCTCTGCACTCCAACATGCCCTACTAATTGTTCATCAATGCTAGATCAACCATATATTCCAATGTTATGAGTCAGGCTAACAGAAGCAGAATTCTATAAATGTCAGACACAAACAACCTAATGTTACATAAGAGTACAACGATTCGAATTGATGGCACAACAATCTAATATAGTATGCCACTTTATTATGAAACATCAAGCATACAGATTACAGAATAACCTAATAACCCCGCATTTCGTAGTATGTACACTCCATTACGAAACATTTCTCTCCAACACAACACCTATAAAATAAGATTAGGAATGCCGCAACAAGTGCACATCTTCATACCTCATGATGCAAAATCCAACACCGATACCACCAAGCTGGGATCGCTGATGGCCTAGTAACAGAGGATAACTGAGTCTGCAATCTCCATCAGTGGTTTAAGGCATTCAGGAGCAAACTTGCGGGCAAACATAAACGAGTATGTCCCATTTGATTTCCTCAGTTCCCTGATCAGGCTTGCGGACACCTCTCCAGGCCCATAGGTGTGTGGGTGGCCTGCGACTGAATCTGTCCAGTTTACCCTCGTTAGGGTATACTTAGTGCAGCCCTCAGGATCTTGCATATCCAGCAATGTGGGAAAGTAATGCTCCTCCGGGTAGCATGAATCTCGGCGCTTGAACAGGCAGGGCTGCTTGAACTTCCTCCACAGCCGCATATCCCTCACAACCATGATGGCATGTCTTCTGGTGAGCACAAAGAACTGTGATCCAGCCCGGAACCGTTCATATGGAACCTCTGGATGCATCTGGTCATCACCTCGAGCGTAGTACCTATCGTGCAGCACTGTAGGGTCGTAATCCATGTTGTCTTTTATCTCAATGAAGCTGCGGTGGTGGCCATGAGGGCCGGCATTGTCTGAGAGGAGCGCATTGTACAGAGTGGGGAACGGGTGAAGGGGGATGCAGGACTGTGACAGGAGCGCAAAGAACTGGTTGGACGGGTCGTCAATGAGAGCGGTGGCAAGGAGGCGGCGTGCAGCGGATATGAGGGTTGGGGAGGCGCGCTGCGTAGCCTTGGCGGGGACAAAGCGAGCCCGGAATGAGGGGGTGGGCGGCAGTTCGAGGACAGAGTAGGGGTCGGCGTGGACGTAGAGGTTGAAGAGGTGGCTGTGGCCGCGGAAGAACTTCTCCCAGAGTGGAGAGAAGACGAGGTCGGAGTTGGTGAGGAAGAGGAATGCGACCTTGGGTGCGGGCCGGCGGCGGAAGAAATAGGAGGTGGTGGAGGGTGTCGGTGTCGCCGAGGAGGAAAGGATAGCGCGGCGGAAGAGGGCGAGGTCGTCGGACTCGTCGGCGTCCGGGATGGCCGGGAGTGTCTTGGGCGGGAGCAGGCGCGGCGCGAGGATGAAGATGACCGGGATGGAGACGAGCAGGAGGACGGAGAGCACGAACGGCGAGGTGTACGCCGTCGCCGGCGACGTCATCTCCGGCCAGCGGTTCGAGATTCGGCCAATGCCGCGGATCTCAGGCCGCGTGGTTTGGTGGGGGTGGGGGAGCAAGATCAGATTTCACCAACGCGAAGAAAAGTGATGAAGGGATTGAGAGCGATTGATGGGGACAGTCCGCCCTCAAATTGGGAACAAGGAAGAAAAAGGCCCCGGGACCTGGATCTTACGATTTGGGGACAAACTCGTCGATTGAACACGACAAAACAGCACCCGGGAGAATCCCTGCTCCAAGGCACGGACCCGAAGGGCGCCAACGAACTCGCAACACGCAGAACGGTTCCTCCAGAAATGGCCAATGGCGCCGCGCCGCGCGCCTACGCTCCAAACCGGTCGAGCACCATCCCAGCCTGGCGCGAGATCCGCGAGCCGCAGGCAGCCCAAACCAAGAACGGGGCGGAACCGCACAGGCCCGGGAAACCGGCGCGAATGGCGGATCCGACACCGGCGACCCCGCGCGGCGGACCACTGCACGCCGGAGGCGAAGACCGGAGTGGTTTACCGGAGATCTCCGGGCCGGGGAGTGGACTAGGGGAGGGAACCGAGGAGATGGTGGTGGTCGGATGATTGGGAATGGAATGGGTGGAGGTGGAGGGATGGGCCGCGCGCGTTCTTGAGCCCACGCGCAGTGACGATGGCTGTGTGGAGGAGGCGGAGGAAGAGGAAGATGACGACGCACCTATATCTGCTCGTCGCGTTCACCGGTCGGTGGGCCCGGTCCCCGGGCGCGGGGAGAGAGAGCTTTAATTAGAAGGGATGTTTGGTTATGTCTTTTTACACCGTGATCAGTTTACACTGTTACTCATTTACGTTGTTATTAGTTTGGTTCGTATGCTCTGTAATCGATTAGCATCGTGATGCGATCCGGTCCTGTAGAGGCCCGATACCGCTCCCCTCCCAGGGTAATCCATTCTCGCACCCGAAGCCGTAACCCTATCTCGCGAGCTCCTTCTCCTGCGGCGCTCGCATGCGAGTGACAGGCGGCGGCGGCGGCATCCGCAGATCCGCCACGCCCTGCCTGTCTCCGCGCGCCGCCACGCAGATCCGCCTTGCAGTTGTCCGCGTCGCCACGTAGATCCGCCCGCAGCTGTCCGCAGACCTCTATGAGCACGTAACATTTTTTTGTTATTTTCAAGCTTTTCTGTACCCAAACTGTAATGGCAATTGGGTTGAAACTATCCTGACTCTTCGATGAATAAAAGACTCATCAGTTCTGTCGTATGCCCCTCATTGCAGCCTCCAAAGTTCCAGTTTTATGATCCAAAAACTCCCTTCTTCACTTCCCCTCGGTACTTGCCACCGACAAAGTCAGACAAGTGCAAGGTACGAGCTGCTTGCATTGACAGACTCCTTTGTTTTGAACTACGGTACACATTGCACCTCTCTGATCTTTGGTTTTACATGTGCAGATGAAAGATTCAGTTATTTCTCATGGCTGTTTCTTGCGTGAATGCACCATTGAGCATTTCATTGTTGGTGTTCGTTCACACCTAAACTCTGGATGTGAGCTCAAGGTACATAGTTATATCAATTATCTGAATGACTGAATTCATATGAAACAAAATTGTGTAGTTTTGCTTGAACAACTTGGGCTATTGCAAAAATTGCTTGCAGAACACAATGATGATGGGTGCAGATATGTATGAAATGAAGATGAGATCGCAAAGCTAATGTCAGATGGCAAGGTTCCAATTGGCGTAGGGGAGAACACTAAGATAAGGTGACAGACTGCTGTGAAACTTAATTCTGGTATACAACATGGTTAACATGATCTAACTAACTCTGCCCTTTGTAAATGCCTTGCAGCAACTGCATTATCGACATGAACGCGAGGGTCAGAAGGAACATCTCCATCACAAACAGTGAAGTAAGCAAATTTCTTTTTTTTTTTAAAAAAAAAACGATGCAACACTGCTCTGCTATGATGGATGATGCCATCTGCAACAGCTTGAGGTTTCTTGCGTTGGAAAAATGAAGCGTAGGCGCGCGGAAGCAAAAAGCAGAAGATGAGGGGCAATCAAGGACGGGACCGTCATCTAGACTGTTTCTTGCGTGAATGTACTATGGTTGCATGTTTGGCCCCTCTTGATTGCTTGTTTGCAATTGGTATTGAGGTCTTGTGGAAGGGCTTAAAGTTTTGTTGTCCTTGTTCTGTACATTGGTGAATTGTCTTGGCCCAATTCACTGTTTAGCTAAATATAAAGCTTCTTGACATGAGAATGTGATGGTGTGAATATCTTTTGTCGTCCTGATATGCTGGAACTTCTGTTAGTATCAGAAAGGGAATTCCAGACTATGTGCATTTGAAATTTTGCACTGCGATGGGTATTGTGAAATTAGGTAGCACTGATGTTGTTCTTCTACTATCCTGCTGCTATTTCTCTAGCATATATTCATGGAAATATGTCTTGATTGATCCACTTTTTGGCTTCTTCATTACTGTTTTCACACAAGTGACAAATGACAAATGCAGACCTTGCCTAGGTTGACATTTTTGAAGTGTTTATGCATTGGTGTTTGTATTTTGTCATAGCTCTTTTGTGACGGAAGCTCTATTGGTAGGGTTTATACATTGGTGTTTGTATTTTGTGATAGCTCTCTTGTGACAGCTCTTTTATATTTTGAAGTGTTTATGCATTGGTGTTTATATGTGAAATGTCAAAAACCACCAATGCATTTTCCTGTGGGGCGTTTCAAATTTTCGGAATGTGGTTGACTGAGAGCACATCGCATGTCTGCCTCCTGATTTATGCTTCAGTCACAAGAAGATTTCTACCAGCAGACCAAGCCTTGATCACGTCCAGAAGTTGTGAACCAAGCAGCGTTAACGTCAACATATCACATTACCACTTGCAAACAAATAAAAACAGAAAGTAATAGGTCCACCGCTGACCAGTCCGTGATCAGTTCACATTAGCGTTAACGTTGCCGGCCACATGACCAAACACGTCCTAACAGACGGTGACGCGCGTAATTAAGGTGTGCGGTTAGTGGGCAGCCGCACTGTCACTCCGCTCCTCGTTTCGGTGTCTCCCGGCGGTTGGATCCTGCACCCGGCGCGAATCTCCACGCCACGGTGTCCGCGTCGAGAACCGTCGTAACACTCGTGGCGTGTATGCAGGCACATCACGTCATGTAGAGGAGGCAGGCGGGTGGGGCCAGGAAAATAGTTGTGTTAGTCCTCGTATCACTAAATAATTTTTTTATATAAATTATATCTTAATATTAAAAATTATGTAATTTTTAGATATTATTAAGTAAAAGTTAAAATTTTTTTATTTAAAATTAAAAATACTTATATTTTGAAACAAGGTAATATTAATATTAAAAAGTAGCGATCCATCGCACTGATGACGCATAATTAGTTCCGAGGCCAGGTGTCGGTGCACCGATTTTTTTATTAGGCGGAAGATAATGTGTGAGGGTGGGAGGTGGCTGGCGCGGCGCGTGGGGAGACACGTGGACCGAATTGCGGGGGCCGTATCTTCGTCAGGCGTGGGTGTCGTAGTCGTGGAGCTAAGCTGCCATGCGTCTGCCTGAGCGCGTAGGGCTACCCGAATTTGAAAACCCATTTGTACGCTTGTGGTTTCGTTAGATCACGGGGCTTCTTCAGTTGACACGTTTTTTGGCGTTTCTTCATGTCACGCTTTTTTTAGCGGTTGAGCAACTCACCTATGTCTTCGGTGGAACATATTTTTAATCTATGATTTCAATGAACATTATTAATTTTAATTTCTACTACTTTAAAAGACTCAATTTGTAGTGACGGCTTTTCTGCCCTCCACCAATTTGAGCCATCTGATTGGAATCTGACTTTTCTTTTGTTTCTCTCTCTCCACTAGAATGAAATCGTTGAGGGAGGAGTTTGAGGACTGAGGAGGTGGGGGAGGATAAAACTGATTAATGAATGGGGAGCAATGGGGCTGGATCTTGCCGCCCGGGAGGCAGTGATGGGGGTGCGCTGTCCACCGGTCATCGTCGACAGGGGAAGCAGATGGAGGACATGTGGTACTGGCGGCGCAGACGAGCAGTCGGCAGTAGTTGGTGATGAGGAGTGATGTGGCCTTTCCGTGGCAATGGGCTCTAGGCCTAGAAAGTTTTAAAGGGCGAGAGTGTGACAGACTGTCTCCCGAAAAGACGATTTTTGATCACAGAATCTTATCGGATGTCACTCGGTGAAGCGAGAATCAATAATACAACTTAAACACGATAAAATACATTATAAATTATTGATTAAGTTAATAAAATAGTGATTTTAAATGCGCGAAAGATGCATAAGATGACATCAAACCTATACGATGATTTTTTAGTAGCACACAACAGCAACGCAGCGAGCAGAGTTTTCAATGGACATAGCCACCCTCGAAGGTAGCTCCTGCCAGTTGGTCCAAAGGAGAAAAAAAGAGAAACCACATGCAGACAAAACCACAAAGAGCCAAGCACTGAGCATTCAAATGCTCAGCAAGTCTTACCCGTAAACGTGACCAACTACAACTGACTCCAATGATATGATGAGGCTAACTCATATGAGAGTGCCATTTGCGTAAAATATATCACTATTAGTGAATCTTTACTTTCATCTTTTAGCGATAAGTTAAGTTCAAAGAATGTAAATTTAAGTTGCACTTATAAACTATAATAAACATAGTTACCAAGCAATTGCTTATAAACTAAGCAAACAATTTATATTATTATTATTATTATTAGTCGAGTTGTTACTACGATGTAACGCAGTGAACAAGCGGTACTCGTTTTGTGAGAGGGCAACGATTATAATTGATTTATACCAGCTGGGAAGACCTGAAATACACGACACGTACGAGCTTCTTGGAAGCCACACGTGGCCACCTTTCACAACAACACTATAGGGTCGGTTCGACGTGCACCTCTCTCAAGCATATGGTCCTCTATGCGATCACCACGTCGGGTGCATCTATGGTTAGATTTAAGGCTTTTCTCTATCCCTCGTCGAAAGAGAGGTAGGATTACGTTCAACCACTACGGTATTGAGCTACGTCGATTTTCTGGGTCCTATATCCCCAGTATGTAATCGGACTGTTCAAATTTGCTCAATAGGACCACACTCGAATCGGTCCTTAATCAACACAGACAGAGCTACCACCGTGAAAGCTCGGCCTTCTCAAACTCTCCTATACAACATCCTCGTACGGTCTTAGATTTATTAATTTGTGGGATAAAATAAGCCATAAGTCTAATATATTGTAAAACCTATAGACCGCGAGTGACTTTTCGTCCACTTGACTTCTACCGAGAATTATAACTTATAGCCTAGCTTTATATCGAGTTACCCGTACCAACAACAATCAATATGGGTAATAAGGCACCAAGCATGCAATTCTAAGTTTCCAAACAATTCTTAAAACCTAATGCGCAGTACAATAAGTAACCCAATCATCATGATAAAATAAAAAGAATATTTAAAATAAGGTTAATGTACTAGGGCTTGCTTGGACTTTGCTCACAGTTAGCTTCCTCTGCTAAAGGAACAACTCCAAACTCTTCTTCAGATGGATTGGGTCCTAAACATGATATGATATGCAAGGAAATGAATTATAATAGTTTTTTACTTCAATTGAAATCACATGCGATGATATCCTTTTATTTTCAAAAGATGGCGAGTAAATTTAGTTATAAAACTTTTTTAAAATGGTTTTCAAAAGTATAAAATGTAATTTGAGTTGTTCATAAAATCAGAAAGGTCATAAACTAACTTTTGACAAATTTTTAGAATTGATTGAAATTAAATGAATTTATAAAGAATTAAACACTATTTAAACACAATAATTATTTATAAAATTATTTTTGATGAAAATAAATATGAAACTTTTTCTAAACAGATGGTTCGACTAAATAAGCAGAAAGTAAAATTTTCAAATTTTATCATGCCAAAGAATAATGATAATGCATTAATGAATGATTATATGATCTGAATTAATTAAATTAATTTTATGCATAAAATAAAAATAGTTAGCTTCAGAATGTAGTTCTAGTTAATAGGAGTCTAACAAAATTTATTTCATAATGTTTTGAGCTATAATGAAGTTTCTACGGATTTTATAAGATTAAAACATTTTTGAATAATTTAAATAAATTATTTTGCAAATAATAAAAATTCCAGCCTTGATGGCCTAAAAAGGGGCAGGCCCAGGCCACAACTTTGGGCTGCGAGCGCTTGGACCACACGGGGAAAAAGCCCTAAAGGGCCTTCGCGCGGGGGCGCTCGACCCCAGGCGAGGCGGTGGCCGGCCATGGTGCTTGCTCGCCGACGTGCGGCAGCGTTCTGCCGGAACGGCGTTCCGGTTGCATTTCAAGCAACGGACAGCACCAACATGCTACACGCCACACGGGGAGCCCACTGGAGAGGTTGACGAGACGTGCAGCTCATCGGGGATAGGCCGAAGGCGAGGGCGGCTGAACATGGACTCCAGTGAGGTCATGGAGGCGCTGCGGTTCACAAACTTTGACGGTAACTTCACGGGGAGCTTCACTGAGACGTGAAGATGACCGGTGTGGTAGCTGCCGTTGTCGAGGACAGCCGGAAGCAGGTCGGCAACGATGAGGTGGCGGGTTCAAGCAGCCGGTCATCCTCTATCTTCAACAATCCTGCGAAAAAGCTTCGATTTCCGGTCGGAAGTTCAATAGGGGGGATCGGTAAAGAGATGAGAAAGCCGTTGTAAGGATCAAGACACCGAGAAGTGGTTGAATCGGTGGACTTATAAGACTAATTTCGCTACGAACTAAAACTATGAGACTCAGATCGCAACGGAAGCGAACCTATATAATTCTAGTAGGTCAAGACCTATAACAATGCTAGTAAAAAGATAAGAACAACAAGCAAGCACTCACATGATAGTCACCAAGAGGAATCAAAGAACAACCTATCACTCTACTCAAACGGTAAGAAAATGCGGTAAGTATAGAGAGAGAGAGAGATAGAGAGTGCTCAGTGATTTTTTTTCTCGAGGTCTCAAAAGGTTGGTGCCTTCCCCTAATCCACGTTGAACCAATCCCGTCGGAGTCTTGGTTCCTCTCGTCGTTCTCAGAAATGCTCACAAAGGTACGCTTCACTCCCGAAGTGCAGTTACCGGCGGCCTGACTGTCGCACAAAATATTCAAGCGCTAGAGTAAGCCTTTAAGGCTCGAGCGCTCTCTCTTGGTGTTCTTTTCGAGCGAGGAACCAAAACCGCGTATAAACTTGGCGTCGTCTTACACAATCTACTCGAAAGCTCGAACACCGACTCCTAGCCGGTCTAGGCTGCCCAAACCAAGAGTAATAAGCAAAGATCACTCTTCTCAAGCCTCACAAGCTCTAGAAGTGTATGAATGCTTCCTATCACTCTCTTATTAGCACCAAAGATCTGTACTTTTGTCTTGTGCTCTCTTGGTGATGTCCCTTGACCTCTCACATGTTTTCTCCAATAGTACAGATCTAAAGCACACGGCAAAATGTCACACTCCATGGTTTAAATAGGCTCCAAGCCCAAAAATAACCATTGGAACGTGATGTCATAAAGTTGACCGCTTTATGCAATCATCGGGCTGTCCGGTGACTGGACTATCGGACTGTCCGGTGACCCTTTCTTCCTCCTGGCCAGGGAAACACTGTGTCCGAAATTCATTCCAACGGACACTAAACTGTCCGGTGCATACCTTCACCGGACTATTCGGTGACTTTCACTTTTGGACTCTCAGAGACATCTTCTTTGGACTTCGGCTTCTGACTCATCGGTCTGTCTGGTCACTGCACCACCAGACTGTCCGATGTCTTCTCCATCTCGACTCCAGAGAGCATCTCTCTCTGGACTGGCTCCTGCAGGGCTCACGGGATTGTCCGGTGATTACTTCTTCAGCTGGACTTGAGCTTTGGTCTTCGACTTCACTTCCTCTGCCACTTGTATAACATGATCTAAAGAGCATTCACACCCTCTAACACTTGTATAACAGGAAACAAATGACCTTACCGTCTTTAATAGTATCGACGGTCCTATTAACTCTCTATCTAATCTTTAGTCTTGATCCTCCGACGCCCAGAAACTTCTCTTCTAGGGATCTCCTTGTCATCCATCGAAAAAGCTCATCATGTTCATGTAGAATTAGCGGAGTGAAACCTACAATCACAATCGTTACCTATGGTGTTCATTCAATTACCAAAACCAATTCATACCTTTTAGAGGACTTCTAAGGTCATGAAGCTAACAGCCCTAGATGTGGACAGAAAGGGACAAGACTCACCGGAGCTGCCGGATTTGGTTCGACGGCGATGTGATGATGTCAAAACCCGAATACTGGGGAAAGTTCGAAATTGATGTGGCTCGGGTGGGACACGGTGGAGGCGAGCACGTGGGAGGCTCGAGGGGTCTCTGGCGCAGCTTCTCGACGAGGAAAGAGGGGCCGGAGGTGGCTTGCTTGCCGGGATTCTCCGCAGTGGCGGTTGGAGAGTGAGGCGACGGTCGAGAGAATTATCGACTGTGTGAGAGAGAAGGGGCGACGGTCAGGAAGGGGTTCACCAGCTCGCGCCTTGAATGGGGAGGGACACGTCAACTCGAGCGTGGCGCGCATGCAATGGAATAGGGCGCAGGAGAGCGGCACCTGGACAATGCGGTGGCAGCTTAGGAGAGGGAAGGAGAAAGAAAGAGGAGCAGTGCGGCTGACATGCAGGGCCCGCTCTCCTTTTTATTTTTCTGAATTTCTTTGATTTTCTGCGCTGCTTGCTGTTTTGCTTCGAAAATCCATATTCCCTAGCTCTATAAATTGTGAACTTTTGCAGAGGGGTAGAACTTTTTAAAAGGAACAACTTTTGTTTTTGGATCAAGTTTAAAAGCGAAATACATTTTATTCTATAAAATTTTGAAGACAGGAAATTATTTAAAAGAAATAATTCATTTGAACCTTCTAAACTTTAAATAAATTTTTTATCAATTTCTAAAATTCAAATGTTTGCATAACCTTTCAAAGGAAAATATTATTTCATAAGATTTCTTTCAAACTTTTGAACTCGCACATTGAAATTTGAATTAGATTTTCAATTTTAAAGTTTAGTTGAATTGTTTTAAATCTTTTGAGCTCGGTTCCCAAATTTCGAATTCAAAGAACTTGATTGCTTTGCTTTGAAAACGTGGGATGTCACATCCCTCTCCCCTTAAAGTAATCTCGTCCTGAGATTTACAATAAAAGTGGGGGAAAATAAAATAGGACATCAGAGAGCCTACAAAAACTCGGGGAGATTCTTCTATAAATATTCTTCGATCTCTCGCATGGCTTCATCTTCATTGTGGTTGCTCTGCTGAACCATTGTAAAATTTATGGGCCTTAGTTCTGGTCACACGGTCTTTCTGATCAATAGGTTGCATGGCTTCTCTGAATAAACGTGGTCAAGTTGCAGTTGCTTGATAGTGGTGGTCATCACATCTCTTGAGACCTCTAAATGCCTCTTCTGTTGCGACATGGAAAACATCGTCTCTTCTGGCTAGCTCGACTGGTACTTTTGTTGATACCCAGAAACTCCCTTCCGTTGACCGGAAAATGGACGAAGGTGGCATGGAACTAAACTATCATCGACTCTGTAGCATTGTGCTTATTTCATGGTGAATCTGGGAAATACAAGGATCACTAACGGCTAGGACCAACTAAAAACGAAATAAGTTTCTGGAAATAGAGTAAGATAGAGATGATATAAACAGGATGGATAAGGGTTTGCAATACCAAGTATGGACTAGCATAGGAGTTCTGTAGCAAGGATCTGCAAAAGATTCATACGAAGACTCGATGATTTTCTAGGTTTTACAAGCAAACAGCATTGAGTTCAAAAATAATAATTGAGACTCTACTGGAGGAGTACATGTATCCGTCTTGACTCAAAATAGGATATAGGTTTAAAAGAGAGGATGAGATTTGCACGTTCAGATGAGGGACTTCAAGCATAATATTCCCCATTCCGGTTGCGTACTCCGGACAATACGCCATCCATTCAAAAAAATATTACAGTTGGCTCCCCTATCAAGGTCAAAGGAGGAGGTTCTCTCTGTGTTATAATTACTTTTTTTGAGAAGCGCCTGGGTGAACCGGCACAACTCAAAAGCAAAAATTACAATTTTAGAGCACAACCCCCTATTAATTCCAAGAGAGTAGATCAATACGAAAAGGTTCGATTAGTGTCACAACCGTGCTCCCAGTTGATAAGGAGTGATCATGTTTACAAAGGAGGATACAAAAGATGCGCAAGTACTCGATGTGGACTGCTCAAGGTATCATAGGTGATTACCTTCTAGACCATAGATTAAGGATTCTGGGAGATGAACCCAACATCCTTTAGACAAAGGCAAGTCATCGAGTCGGTCTTTGTATGGCAAAGAATATAGGAGTTACAAAAGAGGTCGAAAAGAGAAGAGAGATTTCTCGCATGAACAAAGTCATTTGAGAAAGTGATGTGGAGGATAATAAATATCCTCCCAACAGTTGTAATCGCCAAAACTCGAAGCGGAGGATGAAAAGAGTTACCGACAAAAGACTATGAGAAAGATTTCCAAGTAGTTGCTCTAGGCTGGCAATGACTTAGAAGAAATCTTATCTTTTGAAGGATAACTATTGAAATAGGGATCAGATATGATTTACCAAAAAGGATGCATACGCTTAGATCAGGCAAACATGCATTTCATTCATATGGTTTAAAAGGAACATGAAGAAGTGATAAAAGAGTTTTAGAGTCTCAAGATTTGTAATAAGAAGGGTTAGGGTTTCACAAGGATTACATAGATGGAATAAGTTCATGTACGATGGGTAGTGGTGTAATTCGAGCAATTGAAGGAAGTTGAATTCAAGTTCAAGTAAGCTGGATTCACGTGGATCTCTAAACAAGTAGGGAGACTAGAAATTTGGTTTTCTAGAACACTCTTGTGGTAAGGACACAGTTAAGTTTTGGATAAGAAGGTTGTGCACCACATTATTGCTCATAATAGTATGTACTTATGCATTATTCTAATCGGGTATAAAGAGACATATGTATATGAATGTGAAATGGTGCACATGACATAATGCATATGACAAGATGAATGGTGACGATGCAAATTCTCCCCAAGTGATCGGAGCTGTCTAATTTTATTTTATTAAGCAAGAACGTAGTGATGCAAGAACATAGGTTATGAGATGTCTCAGAGTATAGATTGGCAAGGATGCAACGGTTTAGGTTATGCAATAATGAGTATTTATGCATCTCATCTATTAGAGACAAGAGGGGTTTGTGAAAGGATCTTTGATTCTGAGGCATAATCTAAAGAGTAGAGAGAAGGATTTCACGGGCTGCAAAAGATGGTAGCTCCTTAATAATAAATGAAAAAGCCATACAAGTTGAGAGCATTATGACAGACTGTGGAACATCTACAACAGATGGCTGCTCGACAATCCTTCCTAATAAAAGTAGGAAAGGAAGATCTGGAGTAAAATGTTAGAACACAAGGGTAGTGAAAACAAAGGAGCGTCAATTCCGTCCAGGACTGGCAGCAGTCACGAAATTTGATTCTGACATTTCTCGGGGCTGAATCATGAAGGGAGTTGATTAACAAAGTTGTAAAGGACTTCCACAACTTTCCAATGGATATTCACTTGTCCTCATACGATAAACAGAACAGGAGATGAGCTTTCTGAAAGGTGACAATCAATGTGCTGAAATTTGGTCTTGTACAGATTGAGGTTTTAACGGGATTTGGGCATTTATCAAGGTTTGTGGTGTGAATCTTAGAAAACTTTGACAACTAAACCTGTAGAGAATAACATAACCTTTTCTATGGAGTCCCTAATTTTGAAGATTGATCAAGAAATGTTGGAGTTACGAAAATTTTAAACTGCCGTTGAGACACAAAATTCAGCATAGCAAAGTTTAGGGCTTCCAACTTGCGATCAACTTTTGGGGTACCTAAAAAATGAACCAGAACAAGAGTTGGCTACAAAATTGGTTAGGAATTTCCAGAAGATGAGGAATTTGTAGGAAGTGGGTAAGGGACAAAGGTTTAGAACTCTTGATAGCCTTCTTGACAAGTTGCACCCAAGGCTATTTGAAATACTAATGACTGAGGTTGGAACATAAGGTTTGGGCAAATATTTAGAAAGTAAAGACACTGACAACTAAGTATGGATTTGAAAATTTGTGATGGAAATCATGGGCTAGAAGGGCCAAGTGAGAACTATCGTGCAGCCTAGTAGAGTTTTAAATTGGCTCCTTGTGTCTTCCCTCTCTACGACTAAGGCATTAGCCGCGATAACTTGTGACAAGGTTGGGCCGACGTAAAGGCATCCCCATCTGCCGGTCACTTAGGCCTTCTACATCTTCTTCGCGCATAAAAACCAGTCTACCAAAATTCTAAACATTCAGGTTAACCACCTAGTCTTTAGAAGCATATTGCTCCACAGATTCTACAAGCTGTCCTAATTGTAATAGCAGTTGAAATTCAAAGCGGCTTTACCCTAAAATTGGCTGGGTTAAAACTTTTAAACTTTTTTAAACTTTTAAAACAACACAGGAAATTTCTTTTAAGATGATTCGGTTAATTACGATTTTTAAATACAATAGCTCAATATGTAGTCATCCTAAGGGTCCTCACCAAAATAGAAACTTGGCTAATATAGTTGACCGTACGTGACTTCGAGGGCAAACACGGTCTCTCAATTTCTACTCGAACTAATGGTCGGCAACAACAGCCACCTGATAAGACCAGCACTAATATAGTCTTTAATTGGGCTTAACTAGGGCTTTTAGTGAAGTTAGCTTTTTGAAAGTAGCTTTAAAGTCGTACTATTCTCGATATTTCTTTGATACCAGCTATAACAGACAATCTGTAACATCTCAGGCTCGGAATACGGCTCCATACCCGCTCGCACACTGTGCGGGTCTCACCTCGCAGAATAACAGCTTACGCTTTCGTCCTCACTTCGCGTAAAAGGGTTAACCCGAGTTATTACTGCATTTCAAAGCCGAGTTTTTAAATTGGTCTCCATCTCCTCAAATTTCCAATGCGGGACTAAAGCCTCAGTGCCACAGTATCCTCTGTGCTACAGTACTTGCTACAGTACTAAGGCATTTCTTTTTCTTTTTTCCTGGGCTAGGATACTGCATTCTCCTCCCTTAGGACTCAACGTCCTCGTTGAGGAGCAAACCAAATTACCCGGAAGAGACAAATGTACAGGATCGCTTCTCTTGGTCACGTCTGAACGTCCAGTGCCGGTGTATGTGTCATGCCGTGATCGTGCTGGGCCCACGCGCCATGCACACCGTATCCACGCCTCTAGCACGTACACGCCCGTGAAACCGCGAGAGTCGGCTCTAATACCATTCTGTAACATCCCAGGCCCGGAATACGGCTCCAGACCCGCTCGCACGCCGTGCGGATCTCACCTCGTAGAATAACTGCTTACGTTTTCGTCCTCGCTTCGCGTAAAAGGGTTAACCCGAGTTATTACTGCATTCCAAAGTCAGAGTTTTTAAATTGGTCTTCATCTCCTCAAATTTCCAATGTGGGACTAAAGTCCTGATGCTACAGTAGCCTCTGTGCTACAGTACTTGCTATAGTATTGGGCCTTTCTTTTTTTTCCCCCCTGGGCTAGGATACTGCACCACCCCACGAAGAGACGATCCATTGACCACATGATCTTATCGGGTGTCACTCGGCGAAGCGAGGACTAACAGTACAACTCAAGCACGATAAAATACATTACAAATTGTTGATTAGGTTAATAAAACAGAGGTTTTAAAAGTGCGAAAGCGGTGACATTATTTAAACTAGGGTCTCCTATAAACTATGCATAAGATGACATCAAGCCCATACGATGCATTTTCTAGCAGCACACAACAGCAGCGCGGCGAGCAGGGCTTCTAACGGACATAGTCACCCTCTGGGTCGCTCCTGCTAGTTGGTCCAGAGGAGGGAAAGAGAGAAACCACCTGCAGACAAAATCATAAAGAGCCTAGCCCTGAGCATTTAAACGCTCAGCAAGTCTTACCCGTTAACGTGGCCAACTATAGCCAACTCCAAGGATATGATAAGGCTGACTCATATGGGAGGGCCATTTGCATAAAATGTAGCATTGTAAGTGAATCCTTACTTCCATCTTTTAGCGGTAAGTTAAGTTCAAGGAATGTAAATTTAAGTTGCACTCATAATCTATAGCAAACATGGTTACCAAACAATTACCTATAAACTAAGCAAATAATTCATATTATTATTATTAGTCCAGTTGTTACTATGATGTAACGCAGTGAACAGGTAGTACTCGTTACTGTGAGGGGCAGCGATTATAATCAATTTACACCAGCTAAGAAGACACAAAATACATGACACGTACGCGCTTCTCGAAAGCCGCACGTCGCCACCTTTCACAACAATACCATAGGGTCGCTCCGACGCGCACCTCTCCCAAGCACATGGTCCTTCATGCGATCACCACCCCAGGTGCATCCATAGTTAGATCCAAGGCTTTTCGCTACTCCCCGCTGAAAGAGAGGTAGGGTTACGTCTAATCACTACGGTATCAAGCTATGTCGGTTTCTTGGGTCCCATATCTCTAGTATGTAATTGGTACTGTTCAAAGTTGCTCAACAAGGCTACACTCGAATCAGTTCTTAATCGACACAAACAGAGCTACCACCGTGAAGAACCAGCCTTCTCAAGCCCTCCTATACAATATCCCCGTCCAGTCTCAGATTTATTAATTTGTGGGATAAAATAAGCCCTAAGTCTAAAATGTTGCAAAACATGTAGACTACGAGTGACTTTTCGTCCACTCGACTTCTACCAGGAATTAAAATTCATAGCCTAGCTCTACATCGACTTACCCGTACCAGCATCAATCAATATGGGTAATAAGGTACCGAGCATGCAATTCTAGGTTAATACATCCAGGCTTGTCTGGGCATTGCTCACAGTTAGCTTCCTCTGCTAAACGAACAACTCCAAACTCCTCTTCAGATGGATTGGGTCCTAAACATGATATAATATGCAAGGAAATGAATTATTATAGTTTTTAACTTGAATTGAAATCACATGCGATGACAACTTTTTTATTTTGAAACGATGGCTAGTAAATTTAGTTATAAAACTTCTTTAAAATGTTTTTCAAAAATATAAAATATAATTTGAGAAGTTCGTAAAATCAGAAAGGTCATAAACTAACTTTTGACAAATTTTTAGAATTGATTGAAATTAAATGAATTTATAAAAAATTAAATACCATTTAAACACAATAAATTATTTATAAAATTATTTTTGATGAAAATAAATATGAAACTTTTTCTAATGAGAGGGTTTGACTAAATAATCAGAAAGTAAAATTTTCCAAATTTTATCATGCCATGGAATAATGATAATGCATTAATGAACGGTTATATGTTCTGATTTAATTAAATTAATTTCATGCATAAAATGAAAAATAGTTAGCTTCATAATGTAGTTCTAGTTAATATGAGTCTAATAAAATTTATTTCTTAATTTTTGAGCTATAATGAAGTTTCCACGGATTTTACAAGATTAAAGCATTTTCAAATGATTTAAATAAATCATTTCGCAAATAATAAAAATTTCAGCCTTGTTGGGCCGGCCACATTGTGGCCCATTGGGACAGGCCGAAAGGCACTGGCCTAAAATGGGGCAGGCCAGGCCACAAATTTGGGCCGCGAGCGCCTGGCCCACACGGGGAAAAAGCCCTAGAGGGCCTTCGCGCGGGGGCGCTCGACCCCAGGCTAGGAGGCGGCCGGCCATGGCGCTTGCTCGCCGGCACGCGGCGGCGTTCTGCCGGAACGGCGTTCCGATTGCAATTCAAGCAACAGACAGCACCAACACGCTACATTCCACACGGGGAGCCCACTGGAGAGGTTGACGAGACGCGCAGCTCACCGGAGATAGGCCGGCGGCGAGGGGTGGCCCCACATGAACTCCAGCGAGGTCGTGGAGGCGCTTCGGTTCACGAACTTTGACGGTAACTTCACGAGGAGCTTCACCGAGACACGAAGATGACCGGTGCGGTAGCTGCCGTTGCTGGGGACGGCCGGAAGCAGGTCGGCGACAGTGAGGTGGCGGGTTCAAGCGGCCGGTCGTCGTCGATCTTCATCAATCCTGAGAAAAAGCCTCGATTTCCGATCGGAAGATCAACAGGGGGGATCCGCAAGGAGATGATAAAGCTGTAGATGTGGACAGAAAGGGACAAGACTCACCGGAGCGGTCGGATTTGGTCCGAAGGCGGCGGCGACGGTGGCAAAACTCAGATACTGGGGAAAGTTCAAAATCGATGCGGCTCGGGTGGGATAAGGTGGAGGCGAGCTCGTGGGAGGCTCTTGGGGTTTCTAGCGCAGATTCTCGACAAGGCAAGAGGGGCCGGACGTGGCTTGCCGGGATGCTCCGCCGTGGCGGCCGAGAGAACTGTCAACTGTGTGAGAGAGAGGGGGCGACGGTCAGGAACGGGTTCACCAGTTCGCGCCTTGAATGGGGAGGGACACGTCAACTCGAGCGTGGCGCGCATGCAATGGAAAGGGGCGCAGGAGAGCGGCACCTGGACAATGCGGTGGCAGCGTTGGAGAGGGGAGGAGGAAGAAAGAGGAGCAGTGTGGCTGACATGCGGGGCCCGTCTCCTTTTATTTTTCCTAATTTCTCTGATTATCTGCGCTGCTTGCTGTTTTGCTTCGAAAATCCATACTTTCCTAGCGCGATAAATTTTGAAATTTTGCAAGGGGTAGAACTTTTCAAAAGGAACAACTTTTGTTATTGTCTCAAGTTCAAAATCGAAATACATTTTATTCTATAAAATTTGGAGACAAGAAATTATTTAAAAGAAATAATTCATTTGAACCTTCTAAACTTTAAATAAAATTTTTTTATAAAATTTCCAAAATTCAAATGTTTGCATAGCCGTTCAAAGGAAAATATTATTTCACAAGATTTCTTTCAAACTTTTGAACTCGCACTTTGAAATTACTTGAATCTTTAAACGTGGGATGTCACAGGGAGGGATGGAGAGTGTCGACGTTCTGACCACCGGCACAGTAAATATACGATCGTGGGGGGTGGTGTGCCTTCGGATTCGATATGGCCCAGTCTAAGGAAGACTCAAGAAGATTTTAACCTGGTTCGGGCCACCTCGAGCGGTGTAATACCCTACGTCCAGAGAGCAGATTATCTCGGTGATAATGTTACAAAGGCGGGATCCTCTCTTCGCAGGAGGATCCGAGATGTGGGCGAGTGGAGGTGTTTGCTCGGAAGGATGCAAAGACCCTGGAGCTCGTGGTTGTCTTTCGTGTGTTTGAGGCTGTTGTGTTCGTGTCTTGAGTTGAGTTGTGAGTAGAGTTGAGCCTTTTCAATCGCTCCACGGGACTCCCCTTATATAGGAGGGGGCCCGGGGTTACAAGTGGTGGGTCCTACACGATCCTGCCGTCTCGCCGACAGGTGGGCCCTTCCGTCGTTGTCGCCATCATTTCGTTCCGTCCAGGCGTGGTCGCAACCCGTCGCGTCGTGCGCAGCGGCGGGTACTGTGATGCTCGTCTGTGCCACTGTGCCGGCTACAGTGCTGTCACGTCGTGTCCGGCAGCCGTCGCAGCTTTCTGCTGGAGTGTCGCCGTGGTGAATCTCGTCCCGTCCCGTCAGGACGGATGGCAGTTGGTCATCAAAGTAAATGTACCATAATGCGGTACCTACCTTCCAGAGGTCGCTCCCCGAGGGTCGGCCTTCGGAAGCTGGGGTCTTTGCGTGCCCGCGCGGCTAAGGTGTGACCGCCGCAGATCGCTGTTGGGGAGGGTCGGAACCCGCGATCGCCCGACCCCCGATCTCGCGCTTACGAGCGCTCTCTGTTGGGTACCCGGGGTACGTGATCCCGACAGTAGCCCCCGAGCCTGATGCCGTGTGCGATCTCTGGTTGAGGCGGCGTCGGGCTGGTCGTTCCTGAGGTTTGTTGTGCTCCTACGGGCGCGCGCGAGCGCGCCCGTAGGGCGTAGCCCCCGAGCCCTCGAGCGATCCGGAGGGTCGGTCGTGGGCTGAAACGTTGCGCGGACCATCATTTGTTGACGGTTAATCCTACGGGGGCGCACGAGCGCGCCCGTTGGGCGTAGTCCCCGAGCCCTCGATCGATCGGAAGGGTCGGTCGTGGGCTGAAATGTTACGTGGACCATCATTCGTCGATGGTTGATCGCATCGGAACCGTTCCGCTGGTTCTGCCCCCGAGCCTTGGGGCGATTCGGGGAACCGGCTGAGCATCGTGTCGACGGTCGAGGTCGGACCGAGGTCGGTTTCGGTTTTTATGCTCGATAAGGCGCTTGAGGGGCCGGTTTCGACGCGGTCCCTGTCCGTAGTCGGCGTCACGCCTAGGCTGAGGCCATGATCAACGTCTGATTGTTGGAATTGGCTCGATGGCCCCGGCTGTCGGTTAGCCGATCGTTAGAGGTTTCATTCTGTGGGCCCAGCCCCCGAGCCTAGAGGCGATCCGTGGGGCCGACTGGGCATAGCGCCGACGTTCGGGGTCGGACCGAGGCTAGCCTCGGTTTTTTCATTCAACGAAATGACTGGGAAGGGCCGGTTTCGACGCGGTCCTTACCCATGATCGTCGTCACACCTAGGCCAGGGCCATGATCAGCGCACGATCGTTCGGATTAGCCCGATGGCCTCGGCTGTCGGTCAGCCGGTCAGGGGTTTCGTTCTGCGTGCACGCATCGTTCCGACCTTCGAGGTCGGGCCGAGGTCGTTCTCGGTCTTTCGTTCGGTAAGACGCCTAGGTCGGAACGGTTCGATGCGGTTCCTGACCATGATCAGCGTCGCACCTAGGGTCGGCCATGATCAGCGCCCGAACGTTTAATCTGGCCTGGTGGCCCTGGCTGTCGGTCAGCCGATCGTGGGGGGCTTCGTTCGGTCGCCTCCCCTTATTCGAATCCGCCGTTACGGTTACGGGGATCGGACGGCTTTCGTGCCCCCACGCGGAGGGAAATCGGACCGTCCAGGAATTTGAACCGCCGGTCGATCCGAGCGGTTGATTTGAATTCGATCGGACGGTGTCG
>BCLG01000486.1:64189-100848 GCA_001602295.1 Zoysia matrella
GGTAAGTCGTTGTGGGTTCCTCCGACCCTTGGGGTTAGGGTCTGATTCGATCTGTCGCAGGGCTTCGTCGCCAAGCAGCGGAGCACGAGACCGAGATGTGGCGCCTTGGGCTCCTCCACCAACACGCCGAGGGGGCCCGCTCGACCCTGGAGCTGACTGCGCATGACAAAGGAGGAGCGCGACCGTGCTTTCGAGCAGGTCGACCTCCTGAAGTCGGAGCGGGTGGTGCTCCAGTCCGAGGTTGAGCAGGCGGCGGCGGACCTTGGCCAGACGCGCGAGGAGGCCGCCAAGGTACAGGAGGAGCTCTCGGCGGCCCAAGTCCAGAACGAGCGCCTACGGAAGAGCCTCGACCGGGCAGGGCAGGCTGCCATGGCTGCCGTAAAGGAGCGGGACGGTAAGGGTCGGTCTCTCCCTATTTGCCTTGGCTCTTCAGTTCTCTGCTAAGGATTGGCGGGTGAGGTTCAGACCCTGAGGTCGACGGGTCTGAACCTCATCGGGAAGTTGTACTCCGGAGTGCCGGACTCCGTCCCGACGGTGGTCGTCGTGCACGCTCTGCAGCAGCTCCCGAAGATCGTCTCCAATGTCATGATGAGGGCGCTGGAGGACGGGTCTTCGACAGCCTTGGCCCTGGTCCGCTCCCACTATCCGAATGCGGATCTCGGCAGGGTCGTCGAGGGCTTCGCGTAGGGCTACTCGGACGAGCAGCTGGACGCGCTCTCGGTGGAGACGCTAGAGCCGGGGGCGAAGGCCGTCGCCGACTTCAAGACAGAGGACTTTCTGCCCGAGCGATTCGGCCCGTTTCCCTATGTATAGGTCCAAATATGTAAAGTGTCATTGTATTAATAAAGCGCCATTCAAACAATATTGTTCGAGAAGTTTTAACGAGTTTTGAATGTGAATTTTCGACCCTCCTTCGCATGCTGCGTCTGTTTTTCGCGCCCCCTCCGGTGTCAATCGAACGAATGGGCCGAGTATAGCTCGTAGGGTCGGGTGTCGGACCCGATACAGCCGTAGAGCGTCATCAGCTCTCGATTCGTAGATAGTTAAGCCACGGGAAGGCTTCGAACGAAAAACGCGTGCGAAGTTTGTCGTTTGAGGGTCACCCGCGAGCTTGCGCGCGGGTCAGGGATCCGACCCCGAGGAAACAAAAAAGACGAGAAGACGTGACGAGTTAACGGGGAGCGGCGCCCCGGCGCAAAGAATCGATAAACGACGAGCGAAAAACGAGGTCGATCGTTTCGACACTGGCGAGGGTGGAGATAAGTAGCCCTCGGGTGCGGGGGGTGGCCGGGACGACCATGGCTCACAACCCAAAACGAAAAGAAAAGCGAGAGCAAAGTTACAAGAACTTAGCTGTTTTTATTAAGTGTAGAACCGTCGGAGGTTCTCGATATTCCATGTGTTCGTGAGTTCCCGACCGTCCTCGGTTGCTAGCTTGTAAGCACCGGGCCGTAGGACGTGTTTGACTACAAAGGGTCCCTCCCAAGAGAGCGACAACTTGTGCTGGTCGGCTTTCGTCAGCACCCTTCTCAGCACGATGTCTCCGACGTTGAGCGCCCGACCTCTGACGTGCCGAGCGTGTAGTCGCCGTAGACTCTGCTGGTACTTGGCGGAGCGCAGGAGAGCGACCTCGCGTGCCTCTTGCAGCTGGTCGAGGCCGTCTTGCAACGCGGCCTACGATCTTTCCTCGTCGTAGGCTCGGACTCGCGGAGAGTCGTAGTCGAGGTCGGTCGGCAGCATCGCTTCTGCTCCGAATGTCATGAAGAATGGCGTGAACCAGGTGGTTCTGTTGGGGGTTGTTCGCAGACCCCAGAGAACCGACGGGAGTTTGTTCACCCATCGTCCGGCTGCCCTTCTGACGGAGTCGTAAATCTGTGGCTTCAGGCCTTGGAGTATCATCCCATTGGCCCGCTCGACCTACCCATTCATCCTTGGGCGCGCCACGGCGGCGAAGTCCAGGCGAATGTGATACTCATCGCAGAATTCACGGAATTGCCGACCGATGAACTGTGCGCTGTTGTCGGTGATTATGGTGTTCGGGACCCCCAACCGACATATGATATTGCGGATAAACTCGACCGCCCGGGTTGAAGTGATGTTGGGCACCGGCTCGGCCTCAATCCACTTGGTAAACTTGTCGACGGCGACGAAGAGATGGGTGAAACCGCCGGGGGCTCTCTTGAAGGGGCCGAGGATGTCGAGTCCCCAGACAGCGAAGGGCCAAGCGATCGGGATCGTCTGGAGCTCTTGTGCCGGCAGGTGTGTCTGCCGGGCGTAGAACTGGCAGCCCTGACAAGCTCGAAGGAGCTTTTGGGCGTCGGCCACGGCCGTCGGCCAGTAGAAGCCTTGTCGAAAGGCTTTGCCGACGAGAGTTCTGGGTCCGGCATGATGACCATAGATGCCTGAGTGGATGTCGTCGAGCAGGTGCATACCCTGCTCCTGAGGGATGCAGCGCTGCAGTATACCGCTCGTGCTTCGCTTGTAGAGCTCGTCGTCCGAGATGACGTATGCCTTGGCCTGTCGCGTGACCTTCCTGGCTCCGTCTGGGTCGGCCGGGAGAGTGCCGTCCTGAAGGTAAGCGAAGATATCGTGGGACCAGTCGGGGGCGAGCGCCATAATTTCTGCCCCTGGTCCGAGGGTCGGCTCGCCGCTTGGTCCCTTGACGAGCGGCCCTTCCGCGACCTTGATGGAGGATTTGGTGAGGACTTCGAGAAAGACGCCGTCGGGGACCGGCTGACGCTCCGAGCCCAGCTTGACGAGGGCGTCAGCGGCTTCGTTGTCCCGTCGTAGAACGTGATGGAGTTCGAGTCCATCAAACTTGTCTTCGAGCTTGCGAACCTCTTGGCTGTAGGCTTTCATCTTCGCATCTCGGCAGCTGGAAGCCTTCATGACTTGGCTGACGACCAGCTCAGAGTCGCCTTTGACGTAGAGGCGCCGAACGCCGAGGGTGGTGGCCATTCGCAGGCCGTGGAGGAGTGCCTCGTATTCGGCCGTGTTGTTGGAGGCATGGAACTGCAACTGCAGCACGTATCGGAACCTGTGTCCCTTCGGGGAGATCAGAACAACCTCAGCCCCCGCGCCCTTGAGCATGCAGGACCCGTCGAAGTACATGGTCCAGTACTCGACGCTGTCGAGGGCTGACGGTTCTTGAGCTTCGGTCCACTTGACGACGAAGTCGGCCAGGGCCTGGGACTTGATGGCCTGCCGGGGGACAAAAGCGATGTCAAGCCCCAGGAGTTCCACGGCCCACGTGGCGATGCGCCCGGCCGCGTCCTTGCCACCGACGATCTCCCCGAGAGGGAAACCGGTGACGACGTGGACGGAATGGCTCGTGAAGTAGTGTCGCAGCTTGCGGCTCGTGATGAGAATGGCGTAGATCAGCTTCTCCACCTGGGTGTACCGGGTTTTGGCGTCGGCCAACACCTCGCTGACGAAGTAGACAGGCCGCTGAACAGTCAGAGCCCGACCCTCCTCGCTTCGCTCGACGACGAGGACGGTGCTGACGACTTTTGAGGTCGCCGCGATATAGAGGAGAAGGGTTTCTCCTGGGGTCGGAGACATGAGGACCGGCGGTGATGAAAGCAGGGCTTTGAGCCGATCGAACGCTTCCTGGGCCTCGGCGGTCTAGGTGAACCGTTCCGCTTTTCGTAGCAGCCGGTAGAAGGGCATCGCTTTCTCGCCAAGTCTTGAGATAAAATGGCTAAGGGCCGCCAAGCATCCGGTCAGCTTCTGGACGCCTTTTACGTTGCTGATGGGCCCGAGTTTGAGGATCGCGGAGATCTTCTCGGGGTTTGCTTCGATCCCACTCTCGGAGATGACGAAGCCGAGCAGCTTGCCCGAGGGGACCCCGAAGACGCATTTCTCAGGATTCAGCTTGATCCGATAGCGCCGGAGGTTTGCGAACGTTTCCTCCAGATCCTGGATGAGGTCGGAGGTCTGACGAGTCTTGACGATGTCGTCGACGTAAACCTCTAGATTCCGACCCAGCTGGTCGTGGAAGCACTTCTGCATGCAGCGCTGGTACGTAGCCCCAGCGTTCATGAGCTCGAATGGCATGGTGACGTAGCAGAAGGACCCAAAGGGCGTGATGAAGGACGTGGCCGATTGGTCGGACTCGCGCAAAGAGATCTGGTGGTACCCGGAGTATGCATCGTGGAAGCTCAGGGTTTCGCACCTGGCAGTCGAGTCCACCACTTGATCAATGCGCGAGAGAGGGAAGGAGTCCTTCGGGCAGGCTTTGTTGAGACTCGTGTAGTCAACGCACATCCTCCATTGCCCGGTCTTCTTTTTCACCATTACAGGGTTGGCTAACCACTCAGGGTGGTAGACCTCTTGAATGAACTTAGCATCCAGGAGCTTCGTCAGTTCTTCCTCGATGGCTCGGCGCTTCTCGTCGTCGAAACGCCGGAGTCGCTGCTTGGTGGGCCGAGAGCCCGTGATAATGCCAAGGGAGTGCTCGGCGACTTCTCTCGGGATGCCGGGCATGTCCGATGGTGCCTAAGCGAAGACGTCCCGATTCTGGATGAGGAAGTCGACGAGCGCGCTTTCCTATTCGCTGGAAAGCGCCGTCCCGACCCTGGCCTCCTTGGAGGGGTCGGCGGGGTCGAGGGCGACCTCCTTGGAGTCGTCGACCTCCTTGGAGTCATCGGTGGGTTTGAAGGATGTCGACGACTCGGGTTTGGAGTGGAGCGCCGGGTCCGACCCTTTTGCTTTGCGGATTGCGTCTAGCCGGACCGGGCCCGATTTGGCGGCGGCCAGCTCGAAGCTCTCCTGCTCACATGCCAGAGCGTGTCGGAAGCGCGACGAGACCGTGATGACGCCCTTCGGCCCGGGCATCTTTAGCTTCAGGTAGACGTAGTTGGGGACGGCCATGAACTTCGCGTAGAGGATGGCGTGATAGGCGCCAGTGAAGTCGACCACCTTGAAGGTGAGCGACTCGGTCCGAAAATTGCTCCGGTCGTCGAATGTGACCGGGAGCATGATCTGACCGAGGGGCGTCGCGTAGCCCCCGGGGACGACTCCGTGAAACGGAGCGTGGGTCGGACGGAGGTCGGCCTCCGTCAGCTTCATCGCCCTAAAGACGTCGGCGTAGAGGATGTTGAGGGCGCTCCCTCCATCCATGAACACCTTCGATAGGCGCACGGAGCCGACGATGGGGTCGACCACCAATGGGAGCCGCCCGTGCTGCGGGACGTGGTCCGGGTGATCAGCCCGATCGAAGGTGATCGGAGCCTCGGACCAGTTGAGATAGCGGGGGACCGCCGGGTCGGCCGTGTTAACCTCGCGCCAGGCCCTCTTCTGGCGGCCGCGGGATTCACAGTAGGCCGCGGAGCCGCCAAAGATCATGAGGCAGTCCTCCGGCTCGGGGAAAGCCGTGCCTTCGTCTTCCTCAGCGCCCTTAGCCTTTGACCGCCGGGTCTTGGCTGCCGAGGAGTCGGCCTGGAGTCCGCTCCTGAAGAACCTCCTTGCGAGGTGGCAGTTCCGGAGGGTGTGCTTGACCGGCATAGAATGGTTGGGGCAGGGCCGGTCGAGCATCTTGTCAAAGTGGCCGTCATGGTTGGCCGGTTTCTTGGTCGGGGGTCGGGCTGGGTGATCCGCGGCGGCCACGAAGTCGTCGTCGTGGCGCCGACCCTAGCCCTTCTTGCGGCTGGAGCTGCCGCCACCCCGCTCGCTGCGGCGGTCCGCGGACCGGTCGGGGGGTCGATCTCCCCGACGGTCGCACCCCGACCTTTCGTTCATCGCCCGACCTCGGTCGAAGTTGACCTGCACGGCCTCTTCTCCGGTGGCGAAGGTTGTGGCGATGTCAAAGAGGTCCCGAGCTGTCCGAGGATTCCTCCGGCCCAACTTGTGGACGAGCGCCTTTGACGTCGTTCCGCAGGTGAAGGCGTTGATGACGTCGGCGTCGCTGACGTTGGGGAGCTCGTTGCGCTTTCGTGAAAAACGTTGGACGTAGTCCCGGAGCGACTCGCCGGGACCCTGTTTACAATTCTTGAGGTCCCAGGAGTTACTTGGACGTGTATAAGTCTCTTGAAAGTTGCCAACGAAGATTCGACGCAGGTCGCTCCAGTCTTAGATGCAGCCCTCGGGGAGGTGTTCGAGCCACCCTCGGGCTGAGTCTGTGAGGAAGAGCGGCAAGTACTGGATGGCGAACAAGTCGTCCGCCCCTCCGGTCCTGCAGGCGAGGCGGTAATTCTTGAGCCAGTGGACGGGGTTCGTTTCCCCGTTGTAGCAGCCGATGGTGGTCGGGGCGCGAAATCTCTGCGGGAATTTCGCGTGCCGGATGAGCGATCCGAACGCCCTGGGTCCGACCCCGTCAGGACTCGGGCTCCTGGAGTCGGGGGAGCCGCGTCGGTAGTAGTAGTCGTGGGAGCGTCTCCGCCGGGACTCGGCGCGGAGCTCACTCCTTGCCTTGCGTCTGGCGCCGATGGTGTCGCGGGCGTCGTGGTTGGGGCCGAGTCGCGGGAGGACCGAACCTGCATAGTGTCGAGGATTTCGTTCCTCGACTCGGTTATCGTACGCCGAGCTCTGCTGATCGTGGGACCGGCGGTTGCTTTTCGTCTTCGACTGTTGGGGCCGGAGGGACGCTTCTTGTCGTTGAAGCGCGCTGCCGAGGTAGAAGCGTACGCGGTCGTACGCCTCCCTCAGTGTTGGGTCCTCGAGGGCAACGGTCTCGTTGAGGACGCACGCTGCCACCGCGAGGTTCTCGAGCGGGGTATCAAAGGTCGGCGGCCCCCAGCTGCGAGCTGCTGGTAGGTGGACCGTCCCCGGACTCGCGCCGCGTCGCTGGGCCCGGCTGTAGCCTTGCCCCTGGGCTCGGGGCTGTCAGTGCGTCCCGGCGGCGTGTTGCCAGGAGCCAGAGAAAAAGAGGGATGAGATCTTCAATAAGATCAAGCCGATGGTACCTCAAGATAAACAGTGGAGAGTCCGATGTCAAAATCGAAGGAGTCTTTACAGGACCGATCACTGAATGATCCGATCGAAAAGGCTTCCTATAATCATGAAGGTAGCAGTAGCCAGAGCTCCTCCAACTACACACAACCGAGTTGGTGTCTGTTGTCTTGACCCACACTCAAAAGAGAAAGCTTCAAAGGTTGCGCCTCTGAAAGATTCAAGAGGAGCCAGAGAAAAAGAGAGATGAGATCCTCAACAAGATCAAGCCGATGGTACCTCAAGATAAACAGTGGAGAGTCAAGGAGCCTGAGATTCCTACTCCACCGGTGACGGAGAAAGAAATGGCTACTCTGAAACCATTGGGTTTAGCCGACGCCGTCTTGGGAGAGGATTCTACAGCGCCTTCGCCCACAGGAGACGTCGACATGTCCGACTTCGACGACGACGACCTCTTGGACTACGAGCCTACACCATCTCGAGAAGGTATGGACATCAACACTATTTGCTTGTCTCTTTCTGATTACTCTTTAGTAGAGGAAGAAAAAGTCATGACACAATTCGGCTGAGTCGAAAAGTGCTATATTTGAGAAGAACGAGGAATCGGAGAACTATTTGAAACCACTCTATGTGAGAGGTTATATCAATGTCACATCGATTTTTCACATGCTTGTAGATTGCAGTGCGATTGTTAATTTAATGACATATTCTTTGTTTAAGAAGCTAGATAAGGCCAATGACGAGCTCATCCGGACCAACATGACTTTAAATAGTGTGGGAGAAGGAGACTCTATAGAGGCTAAAAGGGTCGCTTCTATGGAGCTCACTGTTGAGAGCAAGACCATGGCTACCGATTTCTTATTGTCGATGTGCGCGATAGTTATAGCTTGATCTTAGGGCGTGATTGGATTCATGACAATAGATGTGTCTTATCTACATTGTATCAATTCTTGATACAATGGATTGGTGATGATGTAGAGGTTGTTCATGCGGATGCATCAGCTTGTGTTGCTATGACCGAATCATCTTCTTTGCCGCATGACACCGTCAAGTGCTTGACCGGTTTAGACTTGACGAATTATGATTTTTTTAATGTGCCTAGAGATGGTTTTGTACCCATCAATGTAAAGCTGATGAAAAATCGGCTCAATCATATAATATGATTTAATGGAGTCAAATATTGATTGGTTGCAAGAAAGAGTGAAACACTATCAGTCTAACATGAACGATATGTGCGAAGCTATAGAAGAAATAGAGGACATAGATATGTTAGGTTTCAAGGATTTACATCGACCGATCTTCTTGAAGAGGTGAACCTTGATAGCGATGATAATCTTAAGCCAAATTTTATAAACCAAAATCTGAAAGCCGATTACAATGTGAAGTTAATCGGTTTGCTAAAAGAATACGTGGACTGTTTTGTATGGTTTTATAATGAAATGCATGAGTTGAGCCGCGATCTAGTTGAACATCGGCTACCAATAAAAGCTGATTTTAGACCTTTTAAGCAACCGATGAAAAGGTTTAACCCGAATATGCATGATTGAATTAAAAAGTAGATTAACCGATTATTTGATGCAAAATTCATAATACCTTACAGGTATGCGGAGTAGATATCTAACATCGTGCCAGTGGAAAAGAAAAACACCGATAAGATAAGAGTTTGTATTGATTTCAGAAATTTGAATAGAGCCACGCCTAAAGATGAGTATCATATGTCCATAGCCGATATGTTGATTAATGATGCTTCCGGCCATACAGCTATTTGCTTTCTTGATGACAATGCGAGATACAACCAAATCTTCATGACTGAAGAGGATATGTCTAAAACGGCTTTTAGGTGTCCCGATTTTGTAGGTTTGTTTGAATGGGTTGTCATGACTTTTGGGTTAAACAATGGTGCCAGTATCAAAAAGACATGAATTTTTTATTTCATAATTTGCTTGTTGTCATCATAGAGGTTTACATAAATGATGTGGTAATCAAATCGGCCGCTTTAGATTATCACTTGTCCGATTTGCAACTCGCTTTGGACCGAATGTGTCGTTTCAGTTTGAAAATGAACTCGCTCAAGTGTGCTTTTGGTGTATCGGCCGAGAAGTTTTTGACTTCATAATTTATGAAAAGGGCATAGAGGTAGATCCTAAGAAGATAGAATCAATTAGAAACGTGCAAGCGCCTACATGTAATAGAGTTCCAAAGCTTTTAGGTAAAGTGAATTACTTAAGGCGATTAATATCCAACTTGTCGGGAAAGAGCAATGCATTTACTTCTATTCTTTGGCTAAAGAATGAAGCCGAATTTACTTGTGGGGCAAAACAACAATAAGCTTTTGAGAAGATCAAAGAGTATTTGCCCTCGCCGTCGATTCTTAGAGCGCCCAAGAGAGGAGGCCCTTTTTGCCTTTACATAGCGACGGAGGATGATGCGATTGGTGTTGTTTTGACACAAGATGTCGAGGGGAAGGAGTTTATAATCACATATGTGAGCCAACGGTTGGTGGATGCGGAAATAAGATACACTCTTATTGAAAAACTATACTTTTTCTTATATCATGCTTGCACTAAGTTGAGACACTTGTGTGGTTGCTTGTCAAACCGATGTTTTTTAACCATACGTTGCATTGACCGATATCTAGTGGTAGGCTTGGTAAATGGGCATAATGCATTGATTGAATATGATTTGACTTATGAATTGTTGAAATCTATGAAAGGTCAAATTGTTGCTAATTTTATTGTTGAACATCGGATTGATTTATAGCATGAGCTAGATATTGGTTATGTTACTTTTGCCTATTGGAAGTTGTATTTTGATGTATCGGTTTGTAAAGAGAGTTAAGGCGTTGATGTAGTATTAGTCTCTCTTCATGATGCATACTTTGAGTTCTCAAACCGATTAGAATATGATTGCACAAATAACCAAGCCGAATATGAATCATTGTTGTTCGGTTTGGAGATGTTAGAGTCTATGGGGTTAAACATGTAGAGGCTTTCGACAATTCGTTACAAGTTGAAATTTGTGTAAGCTCACACTATTATTTTAGTATGTGTTGACTGTGCATGGATTTTGGGAGGAGCTTATATTAATTTCAACTTGTAATCCTTTGATTATCTTTGTAGCTTCTTATTGGTTGTCATCAATTCACCCAAAAATAGTGAGATTGAAAGTGTATCTAGGATTTCATGTGAATTTTGAGATGAATTATGACAAACAATAAAAGCATTTGATGGTATTTTGTGAGTATATGTGCAGAGATACAAGTAAATGGAGCATTATCTACCCAAAAAGGAAAAGAGTAAAGTTAGTTCTTCCGCTTCAAGGCTTATAGTTTTTATATTTTTTGAGTCATAGGACCACCGTACCATCTTGTGTTTTGACATAAGATGCCGAGGGAAAGGAGTATGTAATCACATATGTGAGCCAACGATTGGTGGATGCGAAAACAAAGTACACTCTTATTGAAAAACTATGCTTTTCCTTATATCATGCTTGCACTAAGTTGAAACACTTATGTGGTTGCTTGTCAAACCGATGTTTTTTAAGCATATGTTGCATTGACCGATTTCTAGTTGTAGACTTGGTAAATGGGCTTATGCATTGATTGAATATGATTTGGCTTATGAATTGTTGAAATCTAAGAAAAGTCAAATTGTTGCTAATTTTATTGTTGAACATCGGATTGATTTATAGCATGATCTATATATTGGTTATGTTACTTTTGCCCATTGAAAGTTGTATTTTGATGTATCGGTTTGTAAAGAGGATCAAGGTGTTGGTGTAGTATTACTCTCTCCTCATGGTGCATACTTTGAGTTCTCAAACCTATTAGAGTATGATTGTACAAATAACTAAGCCGAATATGAAGCCTTGTTGTTCGGTTTGGAGATGTTAGAGTCTATGGGGTTAAACATGTAGAGGCTTTCGACAATTCGTTACAAGTTGAAATTTGTGTAAGCTCACACCATTATTTTAGTATGTGTTGACTGTGCATGGATTTTGAGAAGAGCTTATATTAATTTCAACTTGTAATCCTTTGGTTATCTTTGTAGCTTCTTATTGGTTGTCATCAATTCACCCAAAAATAGGGAGATTGAAAGTGCATCTAGGATTTTATGTGAATTCTGAGATGAATTAGGACAAACAATAGAAGCATTTGATGATATTTTGTGAGTATATGCGCAGAGATACAAGTAAATGGAGCATTATCTACCCAAAAAGGAAAAGAGTAAAGTTAGTTCTTCCGCTTCAAGGCTTATAGTTTTTATATTTTTTGAGTCATAGGACCAACGTACCATCAAGAGGGTTCAGTATTTTCTGCTTTGAAATTGGTTAAGTGCTCTCACTTTCGCCATCTTTCTTTTTCATAATCTTTTATTTCTTGTTGCTGGATCCGAACTTGTCCGCCCAGCAACTGGACTCCAGAGAGGGAGCACATAGCTCACCCCCGGACTTGTCCGGCACCGGAATGTCCAGGCCAAGCTGCGGACTCCAGAGAGCTGCTCACCGGCAGAGTAGGACTTGTTCGCCATGACAAGCGGACTCCAGAGAAGGGGCACCCCGTTATTCTCGAACTTGTCCGCTGGCGCGGACAAGTCCGTTGGACGAGCGAACTCCAGAATGGATGCACCTTGGATTGACCGAACTTGTCCGTGCCATGTGCAGACTCTAGAGAGATGACCATATAACCGCTGAGCCTGATACCCGGACTTGTCCGATCCTCCGGACTAGTCCGCTCCTGAAACTTTTGGAAAGCTATCCTTGATTGATCTATATAACCCTCTACCCCTAACGTTTTGGGGTTACCAAAAGCTAGCACCTCATTCGAAATCACACCCTGAGACTCTCTGAGATCCAACTCACCTCTTCCCCGCGTTCTTCATTGAATCTTCTAGGGTTTGATTGAAGGAAGAGGAGATTGTGAGTGTTTCCACTTCTTGTTTTGCATCGAGCACTTATCTTTTTCATTGAAGGTTGTGCAGGACCTATTACTCTTGAAGATTCATCTCTTAGACGGTTAGGTGTCGCCCGAAATCCATCTAAGATCGCTGTGGTGAGATCCGAGAGGTTTATGTCACCCCTCATTGATCTAGTGAAAACCAAGTTGACGCTTGGAGAGGTACAGGGTTGAGTGAAACCCGGTCCTTTCTGGATCTCTCAATGAAGACGTAGGCTTCTATGTGTAACTGAACTTTGATCAAAAATCTTTGTGTCTCTTGTCTCTTTTTCGCATTGTGTTTGATCTATTTCCGCTGCCCTACGAACTTATCCGTGAAAGATCGGACTTATCCGCGACTAGTCCGTGTTCTGTTTTTATTGGTCAAATTGTTTTTAAGATGTGAATTTTTAGGTCGTTGCCTATTCACCCCCCCCCCCCCTCTAGGCAACTTTCAAGCGTGAAGTCATCGGGCGGCTTGGGGTTTGGAGGACGCCTCGTCCCCGGCTGCTGTTGGGTGGACCATGAAGCACTCACGAGCGGGGTTGAGGAAGAGTCCTTATCGAGCGCAAAGACATGTTGCAAGCCTAGTGGCACGTCAACGCATGCTTTTGAATGCACATGCGGAGCTCAAAGCCTTAGGTTGTCGTTGTTGGTGGCATCGACGCACTGCGCGCCTTTGAATGCACGCACGAGGTTCAAAGCTTGTAGGTCGTCGTTGTTTGTATCGATGAAGTCCAATCTCTCGAAGCAGAAGGACTGGCTAGCCGCGTACGTGGGGACGCGCCACGAGTGGCCATCAGCGGTGATAGCAACCGTGACTCTCGAAATGCATGCGGTAGATGGTGATGTCTCCCACGACGATGACGATCAGAGTCATCGAGGAAGATGCAAGAAAAACACACAATGAGATAGGCTCCCCTTGCTGGCACACTAACTGCCGATGTTTTTAACCTACACAGTAGAATTGAGATTAGGAGGGGGAGTGGATCAGAGGTGTGTGGGGGTTTTCATGCACTGGATGACTCGAGGTTTTAATCCTGGTTCAGGTGAGGTGACCTATGTCCAGCAACGAGATGTTCTGTTGGCCTTGTGAGGCTTGAGGATGGGTTACAATGTTGGACGAGGACAAGTCCTCCTGCACGAGGAAGAGACAGATTCACGTGTCCGTCCTATTGGTGGTGTGTTGTTCCGTGTTGTGCATCCCTCGTTTCGTCCCCACTTTCATTCTGTGTTGTTTCGAGAGCAAGAAGAGGCTGAGCCATGGTTACATGGCGTGAGTCTTTCGGCTACTGAAATGGGTATAGGTGTGGCAGGGCACAGGGCAGCTTTTGGACTGGTCTATCCCTTATTATGGAAGTAGATCTGGCCTGTCGCGCCTACTGGTTAAAGCACCAATCGTCTGATAGAGTGGGCCGACTTGGGAGCCCGGGCAGGTCTTCTCCTGCCTTTCTTGACTTACTTCATAGCTAGGTCGTTCTGTCAGCCCAGAGGCCTTGCCTCGATGATGGGCCTCTTTTGCAGGACTCAGTGTGGATGGGCCGGGATCAAGGCCCCCGGTCCCATGATCCTGACACTTAGAAAGCAAAGAAGCAAATCACAATTTCTCGTTCTAGTTCTGAGGCTGAATTACGAAGGCACATACTAGAGCATGTCATAGTTTCTTCCTCTCAAAACTCAATGTTGTTGATCTACCATGAGTTTGACAGGGTGTATAAGAGGTTCTGTGCATATTGTACGACCATATTGAGTGTAACGACCGAGATTTTCTTTACCTTTCGATAAGACCCGATCTTTCGTGACTTTGCCAATCACAGGAGTTTGGCAAGCACGACATCACAAGCGATCAATCAAAGAAACCATAACAGAAATATTAAACAAGAAACATGAACAGAAATAGCAAGTCAAAGTGAAATTATTAAAATAAAATCTTTCAAAGGGTCCATCGGCACGCAGGCCAGAAACATCTCAGAGCAGATATATCACTATCGAGAATCCAACAAGAGCGACAGCGGAAGCATCAACATGGCAGCAGAAGCGAACCTCCTCCACACAGGCTAGCTTGAGCGCAGGAGCGGACGTCACGAACCGTCAGAAACGTAGTCGAAGTCGAAGCTGAGAGTATACTCTGAAAACAACAAATTAGAAAGCCGTGAGTACGAATACTCAGCAAACCGTGCACTACCTAACAACAATGTATGGATGCAAATTGTTTCAAGGGTAAAGGCATGGCTCAAGTGCTAAATGCAAGTTTAAAACATTTCATTTTACTTAAAGGATGCAAGAAAGTTTTATTTTAAAACTTGTCAAATTTTATTATCTTGCCTCGCAGAGATCTCCGTTATCTCGGACGGGGGTTCATTTTAATGCCGATGTAAACTCCACACTCGGCCACAGCTCAAAGGCCGGAGTCAAAAACATTTTAAAAAAAGAGAGGAGGAAGAAAAACAAAACTACTCAAAACTCAGGGGGTGTCCTTCCAAAAGAACATAGCATGCGCATCGACTAAAACTCTGCAGAGGTTATGCACCTAGACCCATGAGATGCGTCATCGAGAACTACCGTCGTAGTCCCGACGAACACACAAGACCCGTCCACAAGCTTTAACTGGCGTCATCTGTCCTCCAAGATAGGGATCCCAAAAGCCTACACAATCGGGTCCTGAGCTGTGAAGAGCCTACCACAGATTAGATGGGGTATCTCGATCTCATGTGGGGAGTCAGAGCTCTACACCACACTAACACAACACCGCCAACCCACGGGTAAACAACCAGTCTCGACAAGCTTCAAGATCAAGCCAACTGCCCATACAGGGTCACGTGATGTGCATGGTTGTCAACTGAGCGTACAAAGCTCGAAGGACTCGGTCTTTAATTGCCGGGGCAGACACCATCTTCAACCTCAACGCCAACAACAAGTCTCACGGAAAGATCACAGCCCGGATCTTCCCGTTGTACCTGCAACAGATACGCCCACAGGGACTTCCCAAAAGTCTCTCAGCTCCTTATACTCCAACCTGCCTCTGCTAAATAGTTATGTATAGTTATTTGCAAAACTCACACATTTGAATCACAGTTCAAAAGCATTTAACACAAATTTTATTTTTATAGTAATAGGTGTGAGATAAAAATAAATGCGACTAAGCATGATTAAGCATAAAAAAATAAAATAAATATTCTAAAGCAATCCTAGGGTTCATATTTGTGGAACAGTAAATAGACACGGCTTAAGAATGTTGCTAGCATATTTTAAAATAGTTGACATGCAAATTAGGGTTGCAAACAAAACATGCAGTTTAAAATACTGGGTACAAAGTGATCAAGGAACGCGGCTTGCCTGACAAATCGGGATCGTAGTCGAGATCCAGGTCGTCGAACTGAGCGGACTCGCGGGACTCCTCCTCGAGATCAACAGCTAAACACAGCACGAACAGGGGTCAGACACTTGGTACACGACAATTAAAACTGGTAATTAAATATAAATTGAAGCTACTAGGCTAAACGTTTTCAAAGCAGATCCCGAATGGTTCTACACGAAGATCTCGACGAGAAGGATTTAATGAGACTTCCTAAGGAAACTTTAGAGATCAAATGAAATTTCCCTTGGACTGCCAAAGATTAACTATACTAAAAAATATTGCGAGAACATGGAATAGTCTTAGTATACTCAACTCCACGTGCTGGCCGCTAACCTGCCCAAGTTCCAAGACGTTAAAACTCAACTGCCTACGGAACCATGCAAACGGCAACAGATCAACACTGCCTGACAACTGATACTCAAGAGCAAACCTGAACGGAGCACACTGATACTCAAGATCCACTCAAAATTAGATTCCAAAGAACGGAGCACACTGAACCAGGCAACAACTGATCAAGACGTCACATCAGAATCTCCGCACAGACCAAGCACGGCTACACACCAAAGTCCTACACGCACTGTCTACCGCAGTTAATCACAGAGAGTAACAGAGAGAGTGAGAGAGCTCCTGGACCTCACCACCGAGCGGACGAAGAAATTGGCGCTGGACGATGCAGGCCCGACGATGAGGATGCGCGGGCGACAGAACTGGTCAGAGACAGTGCTGCGCGGCTTGACGCTGACTCGCGGTCGGCTGGAATCAGACGTGCGACGAAGCGGATCGAGCAGATCGGCGACAGCGACGTCTGGGACCGGTCAGGTGTTGTCGGGGCGATGCGGACGACGCGACAGGGTGCGGCGACGGGGCGCGAAAGAGGCCGACGCGTGGAGGCAACGGGATTGACGGTGTCAACGACGCGCACCAGGCAGATCGACGCGGAGATGCGACGAGGTCGGCTGGAGTCGCGCGCAGGAAATCGGAGGCGGCGCAGGTGGAGCTGTTCTGGAAATTGGGGAGGGGAATGGAGAGGTGAGGGAGAGGATAAGAATGAGAGGGATATTTATAGGAGGGATTAGATAGGGATGAGGGTAGGAATTAATTCAGGAATTAATTGAAAATCGTGAAATAATTAAGAAAGCTAAAGAAATTAATTAGAGAAGATATTTAGGGGTCTGAAAATTAATTAGAGAATTCCGGAAAATAATTTTAACCCCAACGTAAAGTACGCGGACTAAATTATTTCGGCACCGGAACAATTTAGATAAAATGATTTCGAATTTGGACGGAACGAAGTTCGGAACAACTGATTTTTGAACGGAACGAGAATTGGGACAGAAAATTTAATCGGAACAGAATTCAGGGAAATTCGTCACTTTATTTAATTCGAAATTTTGGGATGTTACATTGAGGCCTTTGGCCTCTTAGAATACAAGATCTACTTCCATAATAAGGGATAGATTTTATTGATAAAAGCTCCAATGAGGGCTATATCTATAAGTTACAAGAGGGAACCCTATAAAGAGTCCATATTAACCCTAGACTATTGTACCCTTAACGTTAGAGGGATAGATTATATTGATAATAGCCCCAATGGAGGCTATATAAAGGTCACAAGAGGAACCTTAGAAAAGGAATTTATATAGTACCCCAAGACTTTTCTACCGTTAACACCCCACACACACACACACAGACACAATTTATATGCAATAGCCTTGCATTTGAAAGAGGGAACACTAGAAAATAATAAACTTAGCTAAACACCCAAGAACTACTCTTCAAAGCCATCATGAAGTGGAGCTTTAATTTCATCGAGTCAAACTGAAGAAGTGCATATCGAAGCACATATAGGAGTCAAGACGATGACATGAAAGAAATGGCCTTGATCAAGTAGCGAGGGCTAATAAAAAAATTATCATAACCCTACAAAGACGACCAAAATGATAACATGAATGCACTAAATCATGTAGCAGAAGCCGTCAAATGGAGACAAGGGAGGCTAAGCATGGCTAAATGACACAAACCGACGGTGAAATTAATCAAACAAGGAAATTTAGCTAATTGGATAGTGATTGGCGGACACAAATCTGTGGACTCACATGACATAGATGAACAAAGAGCAGAAGGAATTGGATGTAGACACAGTGGAATACAAAGACTAAGCTTAGATGTTAATCTAGAAAAATGATCTAGGGCAACAACATATATCTAGTAGCAAGTCAGCAATAACAGCACACAAGGAAAAGGCTGTGATGAGAAGATGAAGTAGCCGCTGCATGATGGCTTTGCTCTCTATAGATGAGATGCAAACGAACAGAGCACATCACGATGGTAGGCTTGAAGCACAAACAAGCGTGTAGCACACTGCACCAACCACATCAGTGAAGGAGCAGAAGTAGGCAGCCTCAAGGCTCCCCAACCTAAGGCCCTTGTGCAATAAGTGCCTTGGAAGTAGCCTCAGCTAGAAGCCCATCACATAGAGCCCCCATCGGCTGAAGAAGACAGAGTACTGCAACAGACGGATAGCAGTCTTTGATGGAAGCCGGGCGGCGCCAATGGAAGGTGTCAAGGGCAGACGACGCAGGAGCGCCCCCTAGCGGCAGAAGAGAGGAGCCACGAGGGAGCCACAGTGTGGGTGGGTCAGAGCAGATTTAGCGAGGAAGCTGCAGGGGCGGAGCCGATCGAGTGGCTACAGCTGTGACGGCTGATCTGAAGAAACACGCAGCGACCCGGCCTGCGACGACGAAGAAGCGTTGGATGAAGGGGTGACCCAGGCCCAGGTGGCGAGATAAGGGAAGCCGACCGCAGGTGAAAGAATGCTCTTAGGGGCATGCACAGTGGAAGGGAAAATGTAAACCCTTATAGAATGGCGAGCCCTTGCACGACGCTTATAGAGAGTAGGCGACTGAAATATGTATTAGCCTAAATCAAAATCTAGACAAATATGGCAGGCCACCATGCCTGCTGTGGGGCCATCACCCGTTTAAAAATGTAAATAGATTGCTGATAAGACTAACAGAAACATTGCACGAACAAGGTCACCACTCAGAAATATGATATTTCCGACAATAAAATGACAACAGGAAAGGAAAGGGTAAAGGGGGTGGGAAATTTTACTTACAAAACAACCTACTGATGGATTTTCCACTCACTGATTCCTCTATTTCTATTGCACATCACAAAAATAACACATGAAGAAACCATAAACCATATAGAAGAGAAGTAAAAAATAGTCATGCAGACGTACCAAGATGTCTTATCGGGTCCTGCAAAGCACGTCGTACCAAGCTAAGTTCTACCATAACCTGCAAACCCAAAGAACAATTCACACAGTAAACAACCTGAATCCTGATAAATCAGAAATAATACGGGATCAAGACACAGTAGGCAACTGCTGACCTATTGTGCATAGCACTGATAAATCAAAAAATAAATTGATTAGGATTGTCAAACAATGGAGTTGAAAGTGCAAGCATTGGATAAGGTTGATGTTATATAGAGAATAGTACTGGTTGAGCACAGAATCATTGAAAAATAAACAAACCATGCTGTCAAACAATTTTGCAGTGCAAATGATCACAGTAGGGCATAGGACAGTCTAGAAATGTAAACTTAGCTCCCTTTTTTTTGTGACGAAGTAAACTTAGCTCCTGTTCATTCTGCATGCGAGCTGTTGCGCCAGCAAATCTTGATGGATCCATTCAGTGAGCAGCAACCATCTCTGCTGAATGAAACGGTACAGCTGTAGCACTTGTGTGGCCTGACAAGCTCTGTATCATAACGAGGAAATTCAGAAACAGAAAGCAGTAACACTGACATAGGGAGCATACCAGAAGTGGTTTTTGCTTGCCAATTGCCCGTAGAGTGACCTTGCGAATTGCGATCATTGCCAACTGGGATGAACATATGGCTCCACCTCTTGCCTATGGAAAGCGATATGACTTCAGCATCATGCGCCATAAACTCCTCTGTATTGGGAGGTCGAGTCAAGGCAATATCAAATTTGAGCAATGCAAACTTCCAGATTGGTAAAACAGAAGCGGTCCGAAGGGAACCTTGGTTCTGCTTCAGGCTAAGCTGAATGAAGAACTGGATAAAACGATGCCATGTATGCTGCCTATTGTGACCAATCAGCATAAAACATTTTAGTTATAAGTAAAAAACATTTTGAGACAGGAATTTTTTATATCACTTGTATAGTTTCTAACCTATTTGAATTTACATAAAAAAATAGTGATACTTAACATCATTGTAGGAATTGCCTGAATTAGATTTTTCTATTTTGAGAAATACTAACTAAAACAACTCACTCATCGATATTGGTGATGATACACAGTAGATTGATTTTAGCCCCCAAGCTCGAGAAACTAAGTTATGTATTCTTGCGATTGACAATTTAATAACTTAACCAGCACTGTAAGGAACCTTAAGATCAGAGGAGAAGATATACATACACAGGAAAAAACATTCCAGGGCCGATGCACATTATGGAGCACAACTAAGTAACTTACACTGAAATTCTAGAGAAGCTAAGCTACATCTTCTTGCACTTTACAATTTAATAACTTAACCAGCACTGTAAAGGAACATTAAGATCATAGAAGACAATATATATACAGGAAAAAAACATTCTAGGGCTGATGCATATCACCATCATATTTTTTTAGTTAATAGAAAAAGAAAAATTATGAATTCACAAAGGTCGTTTGTCAAAAAATTGATTGAGAAAAAAGCCAGCCGTGAACAAGCTCAGACATGCATCTGAATTTACTTACGTTGTTCGCCTTCACAATTCTGATGATAGGGACACTGAATTTTCTGCCCTTTCCTTTTTCACAGCAACTGCCCTTTCATCCACAGGCTGCACAAACAATAATAAGCTACTAAGAAGTGCATCTGAAAGATATGAGATAAAGGTACAGATAAAAAAATAACAACACAATTGTGTTTTCCTTGAATTCTACAAGGCTTCAGCAAATGATTTGGGAATAACAAATGAAAATAGTGTATCAAAAAAATCAAAAATTACCACTGCAGCAGCGAGTCTTGCAGCTGGTGCTTCAATCTTTTCTGAATACTCAGAAAGCTTAGGTTTTGAAACACTGAAAAGAGAGCAAATGAATTAGAAACATGATCTTCTGATCATGGAAAGAAAACATAGCAAAAGATTTCAAATAATGTGTGATTTGCTACACCAAGGGGTTAAGAAAAGGCCAAGCAAAGGATCCAGAATTTCTCTCATCAAATGCACACCATGGAACAAATACATGGACAGTAAACCAAATGATGAATATAATTTTGAATGACACATGCATCATTGTCTATTAGGTGTATCAGTGTTATTCAATTTTATAGGCCACTGGATTTCACAAATGACAATTCTTGCCATGTGTGTAATGACTAAAGAAAGCATGATAAGCATCGTCTGAAAACACAAGAATTCACCCCATCTTCTCTGTAATGGCTTAAATTCTGTTACTGCATGCGGATTCCTACGCTGTCAATATACGTGTTATTCAATTTTATAGGCCACTGGATTTCACAAATGACAATTCTTGCCATGTGTGTAATGACTAAAGAAAGCATGATAAGCATCGTCTGAAAACACTAGAATTCACCCCATCTTCTCTGTAATGGCTTAAATTCTGTTACTGCATGCGGATTCCTACGCTGTCAATATACATGATTGATTCATCATTCACAGTGACCTTATGTCAATATACATGATTTGGGAATAACAAATGAAAATAATGTATCAAAAAAATCAAAAATTACCACTGCAGCAGCTGGTGCTTCAATCTTTTCTGAATACTCAGAAAGCTTAGGTTTTGAAACACTGAAAAGAGAGCAAATGCATTAGAAACATGATCTTCTGATCATGGAAAGAAAACATAGCAAAAGATTTCAAATAATGTGTGATTTGCTACACCAAGGGGTTAAGAAAAGGCCAAGCAAAGGATCCAGAATTTCTCTCATCAAATGCACACCATGGAACAAATACATGGACAGTAAACCAAATGATGAATATAATTTTGAATGACACATGCATCATTGTCTATTAGGTGTATCAGTGTTATTCAATTTTATAGGCCACTGGATTTCACAAATGACAATTCTTGCCATGTGTGTAATGACTAAGAAAGCATGATAAGCATCGTCTGAAAACACAAGAATTCACCCCATCTTCTCTGTAATGGCTTAAATTCTGTTACTGCATGCGGATTCCTACGCTGTCAATATACATGATTGATTATCATTCACAGTGACCTTATGTTCATCCTACAGTAACATATGAAATATAACAGTAAGCCATACATGAAGCTGTGCATGACGAAATATAAGCAATTAAACCAGATTCATGATAAACATGGTATCACTGCATGTTATTAAATACCTGGATTAAAGAATGAAGAATCCACGAGTCAATAAAAAACTTACACCATCACTGGATAAAGAAACTCTCTTATGAACAAAGAAAAAGCAGTGAATGTCTCTGGTTCCTTCAGAATAACTTGACCCATTAGAAATGTTCTAACTGTACTAACCGAATAGTTATTCACTCTTTTATCAATCTGAAAAAAGAAAATAGTTATTTGTTCTGAAAATTGATTGGTAACCTAACACACAAATCATTAGGCTAATATTTCTTAGATAACTGATAACTACTACATTTAATTCTACTTTATTATGTAGAAGTGTCACCAAACAAGGACACCATACCTGCCCGTATCACCGTCTCATCATCAACAGCAAATGGGGTCTCTGAGAAAATGTGATACGAAAAATTATCATCTAACATAAATATGATAAAAAAAATATCATCTAACATTTTATTTGTTATAGAATAAAAATAATAGCTAACAAATAAAAATAGCAGCACTTCACCAGTCAAGTCCAAGCCATCTTTAGAAATTATTGTGTAACTTACACTGTTTGTTTGACCCTGAGCTGGTTGTCTAACTTTGCCAAAGTTGGCTCATGAAATTATTGTGTAGAATATGGAACATAGACTACTTCCTCACCACTTCTTTAGAAGAAAATTCTCTGATAGATGTTGTACAATATCTGTGCAGTCAACTGTTTCAGAAGTGGCATTTATATTTTTTTGAAGGGAAAAGTCTACTAAACCCCCTCACCTATGCAACGAAGAATACTTAACCCCTCAAACTTCAAAACCGGTTACTTTACCCCCTAACGTTTCTAAAACCGTTTAATTTATCCCCTCAAGCGGTTTTGGAGCCGGATTTGCTACTGTAGCAAGCTATAACCTAATTTATTAATACTATTGTATAGTATAATAATAATAATAATAATTAAAATAATAATAATATGTTATTATCACTAAATATACTATAAATGCATTACCAATTAAACAAAAAATACCAATTAAACAAAAAATATATATATATATTTAGTGATAATAACATATTGTTATTATTTTAATTATTATTATTATACTGTACAATAGTATTAATAAATCAGGTTATAGCATGCTACAGTAGCAAATCCGGCTCCAAAACCGCTTGAGGGGGTAAATTAAACGGTTTTAGAAACGTTAGTAACCGGTTTTGAAGTTTGAGGGGTTAAGTATTCTTCGTTGCATAGGTGAGGGGGTTTAGTAGACTTTTCCCTTTTTTGAAATGTCATGTATGCATATCTGAATGGCCAGATTTTGTTGGCATATCTAGCAGTGCTGTATGAAGATCCCTGGCTATAAGCAGATAAGAAGATTCAAGATGCAAATGGATATGTATTTTGATAAGAAATCCTCCCCACAATGATTAATATGTATTTTGAAAAGAGATCAGAAGCCAGCCTCTGAAACAAAGCATCACAGTCAAAACAGAGGCTGCGTATTGGTCCAATGCTGTAAACAAGTGGAGTAAGCCACACAACATGATTCTTTGTGAAATACATGTCAAAGGCCATCAACTTGCCAGTACTTTGTTCTCACAAGGCTTCTCACAAAAAGTTGGAAAGTCTGCATGGTGTAAAATATGGGACATAGATTATTTCCTCACCACTTTTTTAGAAGAAAATCTTCTGATAGATGTTGTACAATATCTGTGCAGTCAACTGTGGCATCTATATTTTTTCCATTCATTTTGAAATGTCATGTATGCATATCTGAAAAGAAAATCCTAGTGGCTGTGACTTGAACGAGACAAGGATTTTTTACTATAAGCAGATATAGAAGATTCAGGAGGCCATCCATAGATTAATGGCCACATAGAACTGGCAAAAAAATGGACAGCCTTTGGGCGCTGCAGTGATTTCCACATAGAACTGGCAAAAAAAATGGCTGATTTACTACTATCTTCATTCATCATGCCATCCATAGATTAATGGCCAGATTTTGTTGGCACATCTAGCAGTGCTGTATAAAGATCGCTGACCATAAGCAGGTATAGAAGATTCAGAATGCAAATTAATATGTATTTTGACAAGAAATCCTCCCCACAGTGATTAATATGTATTTTGACAAGAGATCAGAAGCCAGTCTCTGAAACAAAGAATCAGAGTCAAAACAAGCAGAGTAAGTCACATAACATATGAACAGTATTCTTTGTGAAGTACAGATCAAAGGCCATCAATTTGCCAGTACTTAGTTGGCACAAGGCTTCTCACAAAAAAGTTGGAGTCTGCATGGTGTCATGGTGCTATACCGGAGATAAAAAAAATATATTGTCTACAACAGTTATGATATGTCAATTTTTAATTGCAGATGGTATGCCAATTTTTTTAGATAATAAACAGCATACATCTCTGTAAGAGGATAACATAAAATGGAAAAGAGTAGACTTCCTCTCGCCTAGCTATAAAGAAGAGACAAGCTTTTGTGCGGTATTACTTAGTAATCAATTGATGGAGAAGGAAAATGCAGATCTAAGATGAGGATTGAAGAAATCCTTGCAAAGCCTGTACAATTTCAGTTACATAATAAGAATGCTGGATCATATATTGTTCAGAGCAAAGAAAAAATGAAAAGTACAGACCTCAGGGAAAAAATAGGACTTTGAGAAGCACCTCTTTATCTTTACTTGTATCATATCAGAGCCATCAGTGTGTCATCATTGCAGTCTCTTCAGTGGCAAAAAGAAATATGGTACTCAGCCTTCCACGTCAAGGAATACTCCAACCTGAATATGTGCCAAAAAATATAATAATACCACCAATTTGAAGGAATGAAGACCAGTAACTAAAAGATTGGCAATTGAAGTTGCAGCGTTTTACTATGTGCAGAAATAGAATCAGCAATCATAGAAATCAGATATGACCAGAAAATCCATCCCAAACAATAAGGATCAAGATGTAGGTGATGCACGCCTTCTTCCTCCCCCTGACCAGTAAATCAACCCAACCTCGTCATCCATGGTGCCACCAAAAACAACAAAATCAATGAAATGCATCCAAACAGAGGGGGTGCAGGCACTGCTTATTGGCGAGAGATCCGATGGTGGTGCTAAAGAGCATGGACGACCCGAACCTGGCGATGAAGAGCCAGCCGATGTCACACTTATCGAAGCCGTACTGGCTGTAGAGGTAATACACATAGGGCCCCTGCAGGTATTCATTCTCTTTTTCTGCTCTATGAAGACAACAAAAAATTGATTGTCTTCACTTTGTACTGTAATTTCTTCTACTGCAGTTGCACCTGCAGGATACAGAGAGTGTCTTCGTTTATGCAGTGATTGATCTGCAGAGCTCCCCTACAATATTACAACTCATTGTCTTGGTCAGAAGCCAATCCAACTAAATATAGACGTTATAAGAGAGAAGTGAAAACCAATAAGATAGAACCTAAGGTTTATATGTCAGTTTAACTGGATGAAATTATGGAAGTAACAACAAAATTAACTGGCGCATGAGAAAGTAACTATTACAGCATACTATAAATGAACAGCTTGACAACAACTTGTTACATGCCTAGAGATGCCAAATAAAGCAGGCATGAAAAAGAAGGAAGATTCCCTAGAGTAAAAGAACAAACCAATCATCTAATGATGAACAAATCAATCACGTGTCAATCAGTAACTGACAAATTAGAAAAGAAATAGAAGATTTCACAGTATGCTTTTGTTATTTTCTCCTCTACTATACGTGAGGGCAATGAAGCCCCGACACTGAGGATTTCTAGATATTATGCACCAACTACCTTTTTTTTTTAAATCAACACCCTGCACATTTATATTCAGCACTGCTTGCATTAGACATATGACACCGACAATATTTATCTTCATATTCCACGTAGTTGTGGATTCCTGGTACAAATTTCGTTGGAATGCCATTTTTTTCTGTGTGGTCCTACTGTCAGTGAAGTATGTTGTTTGAGTTACATGCTTATGAATGTCAACAAAAGAAACTATGTGTTGGTAACCTTCTAGTTTTGCAGATTATTAAGATTCTTCAAGATTTATCATGTTCTCATAGAACAAGACAACAGACAAGGAAATAAATAAATTTATGCTTTACAATAGGGTACAATAGACCAGATATTAAAACATAAGCATTAAATGTAATTGCCCCAAACAAAGAAACATATGTGGAATACCATGGCTTACAGTTCCACTGCTCTCAGAATTTTGTTCTTTTGTAGCTTTTCAGTATTGTGCCCTCACTTCTTTATTCCAACCAAAGACTTAGATGTGATAACCATGATCCTCCTTCCCTTTTGCTAACTCAATAACCTAAGATAAGTATGTCACAGCGGTTATTGTACGAAAGAAGTAAAGTCACCTTCTGTTTAACACTACGGTCAAAAACGTGTAAGCCCACTGCAATTAAAAAAAAAATCAACATCACAGTTGCCATAATTTCAAGCAATAAGTGGCAGTACTGATGTGGAAAATATGCCAGCATGTGCATGTTGTTGAAACAAAAAAAAAAGAAGTATACACATAAAGAACAAAAACAAGAACCATCAACAAAATTTATTGAATCCAATGATCAATAGAATAAATTTATACAATACTGGTCAAGATTATGGCACCAAACTTGTTAAGTACCAAGACTACTGCTATTCCGTAACCTAATCTCTAGTAAATATTTAGTCACCTAATCTTTAGTTATCAAAGGAACTATCATATATATGAGTGTGAAACTGATGAAATATCTTTATCAAGATAATTGAAAATGTTTAATTTCTGGAAAAATGTAGGTTTCTTTGGTACGGAATGCCAATATTCACGAATGAAATCAAAATTAGAAGCAGTTCCAGAAGGAAACTGCAGACAATATTTGATGAGTTGTGAGGGCCCTAATACTGAGATTGCCGATCCATCCAAAAGGAGAAATCTATAGTGGAAAGCAAGAACCAGCGGCAGAAACAGCTCCAGAATGATCATAACGTTGCTGCAAATGAAAGTAGACTCGACCGCTGCAAAAGGAAACCAAAACGTATGGACTTCGCATCATTTATGCCAAATCAAACCACTTCACGATGAACAGAATCAGAAAAGGGGGAAAAGATTGCTAAATGCGACACCTTTATGAATTGTCATGACACTCCATCTAAAATCTTGCACATGCAAGCATGGTTATCGGCCAAACTTTCAGCATCTTAAAAATCACCAACCTGCACGGAATACAAATTTTAACTTCTCCCGGCAGACAAAACAAGGAAATCGAGCGCAGCTCGGTCAGCAGGCGACCAAAGAGGGAGTAAAACGTGGCTCAGCCCCGGATTACACAAAAACGCAGCAAAATGCGACCAAAATCCAAGAGGGCACCCATCCCCCGAATCAGGAGAAAGCTGCGCGAAAAAACATAAAGTGGATTTTTTGACATCGAACAAGGGCGTGCATCGCCGGTTGCCACATCCCTGGGGTTGATCAGACTGAAGACCAGGGCCTCACCTCGCGATCCTCACCTGGGCAGAGAAGAGGGAAGGAAGAGCCTGTCAGACGGGAGGGCAGAGACCATGGCCTCCTCCCCTCGCTTTCCGGCCTCCCCTCCTGTGCACTGTGCTCTCCTCCCCACCGGCGTGACCGGACTTTATATCCTGTGCATTTCGTTCCTTAGAGCCTTGGTTGGCAGTAGTAGCCGTTGGAACGGCATGATGGCATGATCGTCGCTCGGGATCAAGATGCGCGTGGAAAATCAGATTCTGTGCCAACTGCCAATTGCCCGCAATTTCGTAATAAACGATTCTATCAGAGGGAAGAGCACTTTAAAGCCTGTTTGATACAAAGTTTTAGAGTTTTGAAAACTAAAGTATTTTTAAAACCTCGGACCGTTTAGAACGTCTCTTTTTTATGTTTTTTTATGCGAAATTAAACTATACAAAATTTCTGTAAAATTCTTACGTTTCAAATGAGTTTCAAATGAGGTTTCAGTTTTTTTTAAAAAAAATTTAGAAAACTCCACTTTAAAGTTCTTTTTTCTAAACTGAGCTCTATGGCTTTCTCTCCATTGCGTGCCACCTCCTCCATCGACGCAGCATCCCAGCTCCTTTCCTGCACCTGACGTCGTGCGCTCCTTAGCAATCCATTTCTTTAACCCATGCCAGCACAGGGACTGAAGCCACCGGCGAGCGCCGCTGCCGGGCGCGGTAACGTCACTGGCCTTAGACGTGGCCGCTCCAAGGCACACCGTAATTAAGTTTACTTATCCTAATTGCTAATCACACAATTCTCCATGCAATAGACATTGTGTTTGTGTGCTTCCTACCATGGAGTTCATATCGCCTGCTAACACGGTTCTGACATTCCAGCCTTACGAAGCTTCGTAGTTCACATCACGCTATGTTTTTAAAAAAAAACAAATACAAAAGAAATACTTTAGTACCCAAACATGGTATGATTTAACTCAAAACATCAAAAAACTTCACTTTTTAAATACTATGGTACTATACTTTAGTTTTTAAAACCCTAGTTTCTTAATACTATGGTTTTGAAAAACAACAATATCCAAAGAGGTAGTAATTGGAGAGGGAAAATGTTAAAGATTTGGGAAATCTGTGTGTCTGGACTAGGCAAGGTTAACACAACCGTAAAAACTGTTCGGTGAAACCGGTTTTCATTTTAAAAATTAAAAGACATAAAAAAAATCAAAAATTTGAAAACCAATAAAATTGATCGATAAACCGGTAAAATCGAAGGATAAACCGATGAATTTCAAATTTTAAAATCTGAAAACCAATAAAATCAAAAAAACCAATTGATAAACCGATCGGTTTACTGTAACATTGCGATCAAATTTCAATCATGTTTTGATTTTTGATTTTAAGCAATTTTAACCGGTTCTCACGGTTTTCGTTAATCCGATCTCAACTAGTTTTAATTGTTCAAATTTTTTTCGACGAGAGGACACCCCTATTCCATTACTCACTTAGCGGAATAGAGTCACAACAACCACTCCTTACAATGTGCCGAGTGGCCAAAACGAAACCAGGGACCGAAAGACCAACTAAGCTGGGATTCACAACCAACGATCACCAGCATCTACAAGCGACGCAGAACTGGACATATTACACAATGAACATCTCAACAAAAAGGCGAAACTGCAGCCACAACTGGTGGACTCATGCTGGAGCAACTCATGCAATCAAGCTTCGTCTTGACCTGAAGCTTCTGGGACCTGTTCAACATCAACATCTCCAGGACCCGTGAGCCCAAGTCTCTTCGTTGTTCCTGCTTGCCTCTGCTGCATTCCGTCGATGGAAGACACCGTTTGTAGAAGACTCTCCACTCCACGAATTAAGTCCTCCTTGGAAAGATCTTTTAAGAGTCCTGCCCAATATTTCAAAAAACCACAGGCCAAATAAATGATCTCACTAGGGCTATGAATAAGCTTCCCATCAAAACAGGCTTTATTTCTAGTCTTCCAGATTGCCCAAGGATAGCAGCCAATCCAGCACATAAAATTTGTCATCCTTAGGTAAAAACTTCCTAATCCAAGTATAATATTGATTGACAGAATTTGGAATGCAATCAGCACCGATACAGATCCCCACATAGCTCCAGACAACTTTGGCTGCTGGACACAAGAAAAATAAATGAGCTGTAGATTCATTCTGGGTACAAAAATCACAGATGATATTGCCATTCCAATTTCTCTTCTTCATGTTGTCCCAAGTAAGAGTAGCATTCTGCTCCAACAACCATAAAAATATTTTTATTTTAAGAGGAATATGCCTGTTAGTGTTCCGTTGGAGACTAGCATGAATTTTCTTATACAGAAATTGAACAGTAAAGTTCTTATGCTTAGTAAAGGACCAAACAGATCTATCCTTAGCTGCTGAAAAGGGATGTCCCATAGTCTTAGCCAGGATTTCAAGCCATTGCCTCTGACATATGTCATCTAACCTTCTAAAGCTAAGGTTCCAATTCTTTTCTCGACACTCATGAATAGAAATAATTTTATCATTACAAATACTATAAACTTCAGGAAACATGTCAGCAAGTGGTCCTCCATCAAGCCAACAATCTTCCCAAAACAAAGTCTCTTTCCCATCCCCCACCAACCTTTGTCTTCCAAGAATGTAGAGATTCTTAATTTTAAGCTAATCACTCCAACATGGGGAATCTGACTTATTATGTTTAACTGTATTAATGTTGCAACAATAACAATAACAACAAAGCATTTAGTCCCAAGCAAGTTGGGGTAGGCTAAAGATGAAACCTCGAGAGACGACTAAAAAAAAGCAACAACCGGCAGTCAAAATTCAAGCATGTGAATTGCTAGCCTCCACGAACTCCTATCCAAAGCTAACTCTTTGGCGATATCTCAATCTTTCAGATCTCTCTTCACAGACTCTCCCCAAGTAAGTTTGATCTACCTCTGCCTCTCTTCACACCGTTTGACCAACTTACCATCCCGCTACGAACCGGTGCCTCCTGTGGTCTTCATTGAATATGTCCGAACCACCTCAAACGATGTTGCACAAGTTTCTCCTCAACTGGTGCCACTCCTAATATCTCTCGTATGTCATCGTTCCGGACACGATCTCTCCTCATGTGGCCACACATCCATCTCAACATACGCATTTCGGCTACGTGTAGTTGTTGGACATGTCGCCTTTTCGTAGATCAACACTCTGCTTCATAAAGCATGGCAGGACGAATTGCAGTCCAATATAGTTTACCTTTGAGTTTTTGAGGCACCCTACTATCACTTAGGACTACAGAAGCTTGACGCCACTTCAACCATCCGACTTTAATTCTATAACTTACATCCTTATCAATATCTCCCTCTTTTTGCAACATTGAACCCAAATAACGAAAAGTGTCCTTATTAGTAACACCTAGCCATCAAGTCTAACATCTCTCTCCTCGACTGCGGTAGCACTAAAATCACACCTCATATGCTCTGTTTTAAACCTACTAAGTCTAAAACCCTTTGACTCCAAAGCATGTCTCTATGATTCTAACTTATGGTTCACCCCTATTCTGCTCTCATCCACTAGCACCACATCATCCACAAAGAGCACACACCAAAAAATATCCCCATGTAAGTTTCGTGTGATCTCATCCATCACCAAAGTAAAAAGATAAGGACTCAGAGCCGACCCCTGGTGCAATTCTATATTAATTGAAAGCTCTTCGATGTCTCTATCACTTGTTCGGACACTTGTCACCACATCTTTGTACATATCCTTAATGAGGTTAATGCCCACCATATAACGTTTCTAGGCACTTTATCATAAGCCTTCTCTAGGTCAATGAAGACCATATGCAGATCTTTCTTCTGTTCTCTGTATCTCTCCATCAGTTGTCTTATTAAAAAAATTGACTCCATAATGGATCTCTCGAGCATGAGACCAAATTAGTTTTGGGTGACTCTCGTTGATTCCCGCAGACAGTGCTCAATAACCCTCTGCCACAGCTTCATTTTGTGGCTCATTAACTTGATCCCTCGATAGTTAGTACAACTTTGCAAATTTTTCTTGTTCTTAAAGATCGGTACTAAAGTACTCCGCCTCCACTCGTCAGACATCTTGTTTGATCGAAAGATGAGATTGAACAACTTGGTGAGCCAAACTATTGCTACATTCCCAAGACATCTCCACGATTCAATGGGAATCCCATCCGGACCCAACGCCTTACCTCCTTTCATCTTTTTCTAGACCTCCTTTAACTCGGATTCTTGAATCCTTCTCACAAAGAGCCTATTTTGGTCATCAGAAGAGATCCAACTCAATGGATGAGCTCCCACTATCTTCATTCAAGAGTTTAGCGAAATACCCCCCTCCATCTATCCTTGATCTTTTTATCATTTACTAACAGACGCTCTGCTTCATTCTTAATGCATTTAAGTTGGGTGAGGACCCTAGTTTTTCTCTCTCGGCTTTTGGCTATCTTATAGATATCTTTTTCCCCTTCTTTCGTGTCTAGTCGATAGTACAAGACATCAAACATCCGACCTCTTGCCTCACTCACCGCTCACTTTGCGGCCTTTTTTGCTATTTTATATTGCTCTATGTTGACCACGCTCCTATCAAGGTGTACTCGCTTAAAACACATTTTCTTCTCTTTGATAGCCTTCTGGACATTCTCGTCCTACCACCATGTATCTTTGGCTTCACATCTGGCTACTCTAGTCACACCAAGCTTCTCTGAGGCTATTTTTCCAATGCAAGCGGCCATCTTCAACCACATAATATTTGCATCATCTTCTGCCTGTCAAAAGACCTGCTTGATAACCCTTTCTTTAAAAGTATGTGCTGCATCTTCTTTAAGCTTTCACCACTTTGTCATTTTCACCTTGATTTGCTTCCTCCGTAAAGAGCGCAACTGAAAGCGAAAGTCAGCTTATGCTGAGTACCACACATTCTTTTGGTATCACCTTACAGTCTAAGTAAGCATGTCTATCTTTTCTTCTTGCTAAGATAAAATCAATTTGGCTACAGTGAAGACCACTCTGAAAGGTTACTAAATGAGAGGCTCTCTTTCTAAAACAGGAGTTCGCAACAAACAAATCATAGGCCAAGACAAAGTCCAAAACCTCACTCCCCTTCTTGATTCTTACTCCCGTAGCGAAAACCACCCTGCACCCTCTCAAAGCCTACGCTAGAAGAGCCAATGTGCCCATTTAAGTCTCCTCCTATAAAGAACTTCTCAGCGATAGGCACACTGCTGACCATCGCATCCAAATCCTCCCCCAGAATTGCTTCTTGACACTCATCTAGACCTATTTGAGGGGCATAAGCACTAATTACGTTCAGAACTAAATAAATCTTTAAACCTCTTGTCGATCACAATGCCTACCCCATTTGCAATTCCTCAAATATTTCTTCTTGACAATATCTTGCCAAAGGCCATCTTTTGTTTCTAGCTTCCACCACCATTTGCAAAGGAGACAAATATTCATCCATTGAAGGTTTTTAATACCTAAACCACCTTTATCTTTAGGAACACAAATCTTTTCCCATTTCACTAAATGATATTTCTCTTAGTACCCCCTCCTTGCCAAAAGAATGTTCTTCTGGCCTTATTAATATTATGAACCACCGTTTTAGTAAGCAAATACATAGACATATGATACTAGAAATATAGCGCGGCAGTTTGCCGCGCCTTATGCCCTTTATATTTCTGAGTATTGCACAATATAATACAAATTTGTTTGTCACGCTAAATATGGCAGCAGTAGTATATGTTGGATCAGTAAAGCTGCCACTCTTTCATTGCGATGCTATGACACAATATCTTGTCTTCAGATGCATTGAAACAGATTACGAACAAATCAAGCACTGTATAGAGCGCACTACATAATCCTTTCTATAAATTAATGGTACATATAAATAGCCTTCATCAATAACAAAGTAGCTGTTTGAACAGCTAGAAAACCAGAACAGGGCAACTATCACTGAAGCACCATGAATAACACGACATCCATAATTTCTTTCCCTGGCAATAACATCAGTCGTTTGCAGTGCATTTCTTGTCATCAATAACAAAGTAGCTGTTTGATGAACGTTGCGGCATTCAATCTCCAGACATTCAAAGCATAGCAATAAGATGATGAAGCATAAGGATTGGTACAGTTGAGCAGCCCAACATGACCTCCAAAGAATATTCCAAAAATTTTGCAACAGACTTTATCAAAGACACTTCGGAATATGTATTAATGCAACTTCTTGCAGGGAAAATTTTAATTGATATGTTTATAAAACCTGAGACATTGTAAAAAGAAATTCCGATACTGTTGCGCCATAGCATCAGTAGGATGGTTGAATTTGCTAACAAACTGTAAAGTTAATTGATAAATCCAATATTTCAATGTTTCTTTTAACCTCAGTCAGTGTATTTAATATTTACAAAAGCTGATTTGTATGATATTCCTACGTTCAAGCACAAAGAGATGGACATTCAGAGCTGAATACTTTACTAATATCTATAAATACAAAAAAGATGAACTTATAACGAGTTTGGTGGGAAAACATTAATAAGTTTATGCCCTTCCTATACTAATATGTTGCCTGATGCTATACTATAAATTAAAAAATTAATAAATAATCAGCTGCTACTGGCATGCATGGATGTTAATCAAATCAATGAGGAAGAGGAACTAACTAATCTATTTAGGAAACTTACGCGATGGGCCATGCCGGGACAATCTATAATAAAGGTGCAATGTATGTTATGTAAGCTCCATGCCTGATATCCAGAAGATGAACTATTGACACTTCAAGAAATGGCAAAACCCTCTTGATAAATAGAAGATCCCAGATTCATCAACATTTTAGATGCACCCCTCATCAATGATCTATTTATCACCTCACACATCCTTTCTCTATGTATTAGCTCAAGAAGTGTGTCAAGTAAGCTTCCCATTTTCTATACACTTCTTCCAAGAACAGACCACCTTGAGCTGCCTTTATTGATATGCGCATTTCTTCAAGATGTTCATCCATGTTTTTGTCAGTTTCTCATAGAGCTTCGGCCATGCTTGTGCAACACTATGTTATAAGCAGTCCTGCCAATAATAAATGTAATATCATATAAACCATCAGAAGACCAGTGGTTTTGAAAGCAGTATGACGGAACTATTGGGAAGAACTGAACATAAAACAAAACTTGTTTATTTCACATAAAGCATTATTTATTATGCTTTCTCATGTTACGTCTTTAATTAAGGTGCATGAACCATCATTGTGAAACTTCAAAAGGTTAGCCCTGTTTCCCCTGCTGCAACAACTTTTTATTTGGCAGAAGTGACATTAAAAAAGGTTTCTAAAGACCAAATGTACTAAATTGCTTCTCTTTTTAAAAAAGAAATTGAATGTGCAGGTCAATTTGGATTAATAACTACCTAATTTTTTAAAAAGTTCTGGTTCAAACAGGGGAACCAATTTTCAGTGTCCAACAGCAAAATTCACCTTCCTAATTAGACCAATTCCTTACTCTCTAGGCAATAACAACCATGACATACGAACCAAAGCGTCCTAAAGCACCTTGCAGGCCTGGGACAGAAAGGAGGAGGGTCCTCTCGATGACGATGGTGAGGGCAGGAGCAGGGCTGCCAATTTGAACAGGTAAAGCAGCACTCCTTCACATTCTATTTCTAAATCTGAGTGACATTTACTCAATAAGACTTCATTCTACTCTAGTGTCAGCTTCTCTACTGAACGCCTAGAAGAGATCGCCTAAGTCAACCATGATGCAGAGGCACCATAGTTCCCTCACCATTGAGTGTCTCCTGGGTGCAATATGAAACACTTCAATACCATGAAATCTCGGATAAATTGTTCAAGAAAAGTCTCGGATAAATACAGCTCACACGGTAACAAATTACAGTAGGAAATTTCGTAACAAGCTTGAGGAAACCATAGTCCTCACTTGTTGGTTGATTTGTCCCTAAATACAGCGCAGACATTCAACTGGCTAGCTGATCGACCCTAATATAGCTCAAAAAAACAAACAACACGTGCATCCGGTTTCTATCATAAAAAATAACCATAAATACACATATAACTATGAGAAAATATGAATCAATACAAGATCCCGATTTTTATGTTGACAGATTATGCATATAGGAACATCTTTATACCGACATGTCACATGAATACGAACAAGCCTATAACGGGTCAAGGGTAAAAAAACAAAATCAGGAATCGACAATCAGCATTCAGCACCGCACAGCAATCAACCTAATCGGGAGTACAAAATCCAATGGAACGGGGGCAGCAAATTCAGAGGGAGAAAACCCATGCGCTGCTTTTAACCTGTAGAGCTCCTCAAAGAGAGGCCGCTGCCGTAGTGGTTGTAGATCTCCCGGATGCAGCTCCCGCCATGATTTGTTGAAGAACTTGGGATCGTGCCGTGCTTCTTGGGGGCGCCGCTCATCTTCCATCGTCACCGTCACTCCGCCGAGGGATACCCCGGGTTCCGGCGAGGTGGAGACGGGCCGACGCGGCAGAAGGTTCTCGATGGGATTTTTACAGTCCGTTGGGTACCCCTTTTTTTTTTTTTGGCCCACACAGACAACCGGGCTCCGGTGTCGGGCGGCGGGTCCGTGGGTGGCGAACGATGACGATTGAAGCTCGCGTGCATCCGACGGCTGAGAGTGATATTGCTGACGTGGATCAAGGCACAAGAAATCGCGCCGATTTAGATACTAAAAGATACGGGAGTGTTTGCATTGATAAGAGTTAATCTGCCACCAAAGAACATAGAACCACCTTTCCACACACTTTGTTTCTTGGAATCCTTTGAGGATCTAGATCTCAACCCTTAACATATATACTTAGAAGGCCTCACTAGAAGCCTTAAGTATTTGATGGGAAAAACCCCAACTTGACGGTGGAACAAATCTGAATAAGCACTGACCATATTATTATCTTCTCCAATCATCATAATTTGACTCTTTTGAAAATTAATCTTCAGCCCAAACATCAGTTCAAAAATGTATAACAGCAATTTAACATTATTAGCTTTCTGGAAATCATGCTGTAAGCACAAAATAGTGTCATCTGCATATTATAGGATAGCTACACCATTGTCCATTAAGTGAGGGACCAACCCAGTTATTAGCCCTTTTTGTTGAGCTCTATAGAACATTTTAGTTAAGCAATCTGCAGCTATATTGACAAGGAAAGGAGATAATGGGTTACCTTGTCTAACCCCTTTGTAACTTGCAAAATAACCTTCAAAATAACCTTCAATCTGATTGTTTAGTTTAACATTTAAAGTGCCATTACAGACCACCTGTCTTATCCAAGACATCCGGAGAGGGCTGAAATTTTTTATCTCCAAACACCTAAATAAAAAGTCCCAGTTGAATTTATCGTAAGCTTTTTCAAAATCCAATTTTAACGCCACTCCAATCTTCTTTTGTTTCTTTGTTTTATGAAGAATCTCATGAAGAGACATGATTCCATCCATGATATTTCTTTTTAGAATGAATGTATTTCGACTACTGTCAATCAACTTGTTCATAAAAGGTTCCAATTTAGTGGTCAAAACTTTGGTTAAGAGCTTGCAAATGCAATTAAGGAGAGAAATAGATCTGAATAATTGAATTCTATCAACTCCATTTGTCTTG